>PVKA01003937.1:0-104283 GCA_004027165.1 Ctenomys sociabilis | reverse complement strand
AGGGGTTGGGGACAGGGATCTGTGTAGCGCGTGTGGGAAGAAGCCAAAGGCTCTCCCTCAGACTCACCACCCTCTCACTGATCTGGGAAGCCTGGTGAGTCCTGTAAATTCGCTCTCGCTGGGAGAGCTTGGCGCGGGATCCAGGAGGCCGCTGGAGTCAGCCACTGTCTCAGGCTGGTCTCTGGGGCTGGGCAGGCGCAGACGGGATGGAGCAGGATGGCGGAGTCGGCCGCGCTGTCTCAGGCTGGTCTCAGGGGCTGGGCGGGGGCCTCCATCATTTGTTCTATGACTATGTTATAGCCCTTTGCCTGACTAGAACCTTTCCCCTACCCCAGAAATAAATCTTACTTGAACATTGAGTATGATGTTTTTAACGTCTTACTGAATTTGGTTTGCTTATATATTTTTTGAGGATTTTCTATTATGATCATCAGGAATATGGCCTGTTAATTTTCTTTCTTTTTTTTTTTTTTGCAATGTCCTTTCTACTGGGGTAACATTAGCCTCAGAAAATGAGCATGGACGATTTTCCTCCTCTTCAATTATTTTATAAGAATTTGAGAAGAACTGGAATTCTCTTTTATTGTTTAAAAGCCTGCTCACTTAGCTTTATCTTTGCTGTTCTCCTTTCCCCTTCTCCTCATCCTACATATAGCTAGTCCACATCTTTCTCTAGAATAAGTTTTAAACAAATAACTAGACTTTTTCCTCACCAATCTCTTTGGCTTCCTCTCAACTAGAGAGAAACTCTTGCTCTTTCTTCTTTTTGGTTTATTTTGGGTTTCCATTCCTTGTGGGGTCACAGATCTAGCCTTGTCAAGTGCCTCCCGTAAGTGGATAGATGTGTGCAGGCCTCACAGCCTCAGAGACAAGGCCATGCCTGGGCAAGACAAAAAGTTCTTTGCTGCAGAGCTGAAGTTGGATGCACAAGGACAGCCGAAAAGAGCACTGCACATGGTCAGGAAGGGCTATGGAGCCCAAAATGGGGGTGACAGTGTGGGCTGTTCAGAGCAGGGATGGAGGAGAGATCTTGCAGGACAGGTGGATGCACCAAATAGCAGTGGCTCTGTGCAGGCAGGAGGGGTGAGCTAGACCACAGGCCGAGGGCTAGGGTGCAAGGGCTGGGCTTCTCATTCCGTGTCCTGTGCAGGAACAGTTATCTTACCTCAGTCAAAGCCTGGCTGATTTTCTGCTCACATGCGGGTGCAAAGCTGTTTGCCCAGTGTTTGCTGGCCTTTCTGATGTGACTGGCTCTTTGAAGATGCAGAATTGACCCTGGGCATGTGCAGAAAGTTGTCAGGAGATGGAGGAACTGGGTTCCTTGGCAGGAACCATGGCTGGCCCTGGACACAGGTCCCAGTGCGGGGGACAAGGTGGTCCAGAGCTCTCCTGGGGCCATGGCAGGACTGGAGAGGTGTGAGATGCAGCATCTCAGGGGACACAGGTTGCTGGAGGAACAAGATGGATCATAAGTGATTCTGTGACTAAAAGCATAATCGAGGCTCAAGACTGACAGACACCATTTTTCATCTGATTAACTCATAAATAGGGCCAACCAAATAGCTCAGCAGATTGAAGCACCTGCAGGCAGGCTTAGGGGCCAGGGGTTTGATCCCCAGGGCTGCCGTGCCAGCCCTGCCTCCCAGGTCATGCTGAGACAAAAATTGAGACTGGGCATGGTAGTGTGCACCGGTAATCCCAGCTTTTGGGAGGGAGGTTGAAACAGGAGAATCACTATGAGCCCAATCTAGTAGTGAGACCTGAACCTCCTATAGACCCTTCCCTAAAGTGAAACAAAAACAGACAGAGCAACTCATAAATAATCTTAGCAGAGTGCAAAAGTAAAACAAAATGCCAATCTAGTTTCTTTTGTGCAGAAATTTCCTGCTGTTGACACAGACTAAATTCATCACCATGTGGTCCACTTTCATAGAAGAAAGCATAGGACCTCATGGAGCTTTGTCAGCAAGCTCTCGCTGCATTTGTGTCTCACTGTCTGTGGTCTCCCTGGACCAACCACACTGCAGCAGATGCCTGATGGACTCTGCATGCCAGTTCTGCTTCATAGAACGTGTAAATCCAACTAAAGGACCGCAGTAATGGCAAATTTGCAAATTTAGGGTGTTGAGAGCAGTCTGACAATACTAAATAATTCAACCCTGTCTACAGCAATGTAAATACATGTTTCAATTTAGGCAGCCTCTGTATTTAGTCCTTGAGTATCTCCTCATTTCCACTGTTAGTTAATGGTACATTGATTAATTTAATTCATTCATTAAACCCATTAATCAAATCATTAATGATTAGTCTGACTAACAGTGTGCAAGTATGTTCTTTTAGTGATATAATTATTATCCTACTCTGGTTTTACATCACTGCTCACTGACCATTGCCTGGAGAGGCAAACACACCCTGGTAATATCCAGTGTGGGCTTAGATCTACACCTTATGAGTCAGTCAAGCCTAAGAAGGGAACAAGGGAATAAAATCTTAACTTAGCATACGTAATCAGGCATATGGCTGTGAGATTTTCAAAATTTCCTCTATGAAAAATAAACCTATTTGCTGTTTTCAGCTTTTGCTTCATTTTTGAGCATAAATTATGTAAAAACTTCTGTAGTTAGACTGTTCTGGCGGGAGATACTTTTGGGTGCTTTCCAAAGTCAATTAATCTGTGAGAACTATTTGAGGGAATTGAAAATTATTACAGTAGAAAGAATATTGACATTAATCCCCATCCAAAGTCCTTCCTCTCACCTTAAACACCTTGATCTCATTGCTCTTGCTACTTTCTGCAGCACGTTTGGAAGTACTCCTTTGTGAGTATTTTCCTGGAGATGATCAAGACTTCAGGGAATGCTGCAGCCTCAGAAAGCCGAGAGAAAGACAGGCTGGTCTGACCTCACACATCTGATTCACGGCTCTGGAGCCATGGGGCCTCTTGCTTTTCCACGAAGTCAAAGGGACTGTGAAAATGAAATGCTTTGAGTGGATTCAGGAGGTCTAGGCAGCCCCGACAGGACCACTAAGGACACTCAAGAAAGAGGGCTTCATAGTTGCTTTCAAAGGTGGCAAGCGTGAGGGGACAGGTGTGTTCAAAGCAAGTGGTACTCTTGTGAGGAGCGGTGTGTCTTCTACTGGGATAAATGTATCTGGTTTTGATCAGTCTTCATATGTTGACGGCACAGACAGGAGGCTCAAAACTGTTACGTGTTACTCGAAAGGCTAATTTCATACCATGCAAGTGAGATATTCATTAAGCCAAAAAAAGATAAGGACCTTAAAAATTTTATAAATTCTTTCACTATCTAAACCACTGGTGATGTTGATCTTTTGTTCATATACATTATATAATGTATAATAATTGAAAATTCATTGATTCTGAGATCTGGGATTCTGTGTATTGTGGAGGTGAAACTTATGAGGCAAAACAAAACTTTGTAGGCCTGCATCACAACTGAATTATTAGTGTAATATTATTCTACAAAATAAACAAATGCTTCTGAGACCTATTCACTAGAAACATCCAGAAACAATGACCAATGAGAAGTGATGGTGCCCTTAGTGTCCAGGTTGTGGCCTTTACTGACCTGTTATTTCTGTTTCTCATGCAAGCATCTGTTATTCTTGGGGGCCATTAAATTCATGGTTTGAGATGGAGATGGGTAAAATCTCTGGCAAAATATTTATCATAGCAGAAAGAAGCAGGAAGCAAGGACCACTAGAGCCATGAAAAATGGCTTAATTCCAGCTGGACTGAGTGTCTTTAAAAATTGAAAAAAAAATACAGTGAATAGAAACATTACACAGGAACTCACAATTACATCAGAGCATCAGCCACCATTGGCTGGTGCTACTTTTGAAACTATTCGTAGGAGGAAGTTGTAAGGCCACACATCCTTGGGTAATCTTATGTCACTATGGACATGCTCGATCTATAGGAGGGACAGAAATGAAATACCCCCATTTTACGACCACAAAGGAAATAACTGCACAAGCCCAAGATCACTAATGACTATTAAAATTGAATAAAATGAATAAATAGTACTATGTGCCTGCATGAAAATGGAATGAAGTACAAAATATATTTCCTAAACATGTGTACTCAGTTCTGTTCAGTGACATCAAGGAAGGTCACCTCCTGAAAACAAGGAGCTGCATCCTTGCCCATTTTGTGCAGCAGCTCCAGGGCCACAGCACTTCTGGCTCTCCCACAAAGTCAAAGAGACCATAAAAATTAAGTGTTTTGAATGGATTTTGATTAAGCCACAGTCCTACCAATCAATGCTGGGCATAGAGGAGCATGCCTGTGATCCCAGCACTCAGGAGGTGGAAGTTGGAGAACTACTGTGGGTTAGAGGCCAGCCTGGGCTACATATTGAGTTTAAGACCAGCCTGAACTGCACAGTGAGACTCTGTCTCAAAAAAGGAAAAAAAAAATGCTGTCCTGGGATAAGGTGATACATGAGATAAAGGATGTAACTTGTAAAACACGGGCTACAAGGAACTCCAAAAAACACGTGTGTATATTTGTTCAATAAGAAATGATTGAAGATTGAAAAAAATTAAAGTATTTTTCCAGAAGTTATGAAAATAGCATACCATAGTGGTACATGTTCACCCATTTTTATAGCACTGCAATTTGTTATAGATAAATCTTGGAAACAACACGAATGCCCATCAACGGAGTAATGGCTAAAAAAAGTTACAGTATTTTTATATAATGGCATAGTACTCAGCTGTAAAATAGATAAGCTCGAGGCTTTTATAGGCAAATGGATGCAATTAGAGACCGTACTCATAAATGAAATAAATCAGACTCACATGTGTAAGAGAAGGATTT
This sequence comes from Ctenomys sociabilis, assembly GCA_004027165.1. Lineage (NCBI taxonomy): Eukaryota > Metazoa > Chordata > Mammalia > Rodentia > Ctenomyidae > Ctenomys > Ctenomys sociabilis. The sequence goes on along the minus strand of PVKA01003937.1, from coordinate 99,440 downwards.
TTTGTTTGTTTGTTTTTGGCCGGCTTAGGCTGCTGTAAGGGCAGGTCTGGGGATCGAAGCGCAGAATCCTGGGCCTGACTGCATTTGCATAAGCGGGCACTTAACCAACTGGGCTAACAGGCAGGCCCCCCAGATACACATGTAATCATGTCGACTTCCAGTGTAAGAAAGAGTCAGAAGGACCTGAAAGGCACAATAGATACTGCAAAAGGGAAAGAAATTGTGCAGAGGGAAGGAACAACTGGATGGGGTAAAGGAGAAGAGAAAGAAAGGAGGGAAAAAGAAATACATACGCAGGTGCACAGGACAGCTCGGATAACTGCACCGCTGATTTCTGCTGGTATACTGAGAGGAGCAGTTAATGCTTAAACTTTTTTAATCTCTCCTTTTCAAAGTTTTATAATTTTTGATCCATTTTATAAGCTTTTATCTGGTAATGTGAACAGCTAATTTGAAGACAATATGCAGTGTAACAACCATTGTTGAATTCCTGTCATTTTGTTTAGTGAAGTTCTGTATCATTCCTATTTCTTTGTAACCTTTTTTTGTTCTTTCAGAAATATTTAAGGAGCTTAACTAATTTAAACAGTGAACTTCATTTCTTTTCTGACTTACACAAATGAATTACGAAGTGTTTTAAGAGATAATCAGAGAAGTCCGATAGTGGCTGTATGTTTGAGGTTCCTTCTTGTCAAGTTCTAAATATGTTAATCGGTGCCTGTTATCTTAAAAGCACATTTTAGAGCAATGTACTAGAATCATTGTAGATAAAGTGATAAAATAGCTACGGTTTGCTTTCAAATGGCCCAGATGCTGGGAAGCAAAGGAGGCCTGCTGGGATAACAGTCTGAGTGGTTGCGCTGCAGAAGAGGAGCTGGGCAGCTGGCTGGCTGTGAGTTGCTGGTTCCTCAGCAGGCACCAAGCTCCCATCTGAGGGGCTGCTGGGGGAGATCCAGGTGGGAGGCTGTGGCCACTAGGCTCACTGTGGAAGGACAGGGCTTTTGTCAGATCGTTCTGCATACTCTGCCTGCCATAGGCTGGGCAGCCTTTCACTGCTGTGTCCTTGGCCTGTGACGCTCCTTGGCACCAGCTGAGCAGGGACTGCATCCACTAGACACAGGAGCATCAGTGCTCCTGTCCTCCATTAAGCCAGCATGTCGTGTTTTGCCCTGGCAGTGGAAACATGACTGATGCTGTGGTTGATTTCAAGGCATGAGGTCTTCTAATACCACTGTGTGCCAGATTTCATGGATGAAACACTTATTATATACTTATCCATCCAAAAATATGTATGTATGCATAACAATCAAGCACAACTAGTTCTTGCAGGGCTCACAACACACTCTGGCCTGCCCCTGAGGTCTACTGTGCAAATGCTGGGGCAACTGGAGGTGGCTGAGCACAAGCAGAGCCTCGGCCTAGAGGTGTTGGGGGTGGACACGCTGTCCCCAGGAAGTAGCAGTGACTGAAGCTCAAGGGGCCCACTGAACAGAGGCACCTGCCATGGCTTCAGTCCTGAGGGTCCCCATAGCTCACGTGCTTGGGCTTCATTGCCAGCCTACAGTAAGAGAGCCTTTTCTGGGGTGCGGCTGACCAAGGGAGCAGGGTCCTGTGGCTCTTGAGGGAGCCCTGTCACCCTGCTCCTTGCTGGGTCTTTGCACTGTTTGGCCTCTAGGAGGCAAGTGCCTTTGCCCCTGCTGACTGTGCCCCCACCCCCTCCCCTGTGACACCTGCCTCATGGGACCAAGACAACCCAGCTGAGCAATAGTGGATGGCCAGCTAGAGCTGACGGGAATCTTTCTTCCTTTGTAGTGGCCCATTGGATTGTGGATAACCAGGTGGCCCGAGGTTGTTTGTGGTCTTGTCTATGGGTGGCAGAGTGTGCCCAGGATTGTCATCTAGACTGCTGGGAAGAGGAGCCAACCAGCACAGGGAGCAGCATTTTCTGGGTTTTCACGCAGTTCACATCATCAGTGTTCACAAGGAGCTGGGCTTTATGCTTTACCAGCATACTGCGTGAAGCAGGATGGAGGACCTGGCACTCAGCTGTCGCCAGGGCTTCGGACCATACCTCAGGCTGATGCACCTACCTTCCTTTGAAAGGTGAGAGGTTAACTTGTTCTTATGAGTAAGTTGGGTAGAAAAAGAGGATTTTATCTCAGGTGCAACCATATTACATGTTATGAAATTTTTATCGACAGATATTTATAGGCCTAAAATTCCAACCTATAAAAACTGAATTCAAAGAAGTGTACAGGGTTGATTGAAATGTGCAGTGAATATTCACATAGAAAATTAGTACAATAGAAAGCTCACTGGCATAATCCCCCAAGTTACCCCACTCAAGCAGAGTGTGTGCAGCCTATGGTGCTTGTGGTCTCTGCCACAGCTCTGGCCCTTCCTGGGTGTCTGTAGCTGCACTGTCACGGCTCCTTCAGTGTCCTGAGCCCGCCTTAGATGTCTCCACTTCATGGGCATTGGCTCTAGGGAAGATCCAGGCTCTGCCAGGCACCAGCTCCAGGGAAGAAGATCGATGGGGCACAGCACAACCCTTCTCTTGGGCTGTTCTCAGCCATGCCATGTGCCCCGGCTTTCGTTCCTCGCACCCTGTGAAGGCTCAGGTAGAGCAGGGGTAAGAGGAAGGGGGTGCTGGGGTGGGGGTGGTGGACACGACTAGATGCAACACGGCCTCGCTGACGCCCCAGGAGAGTGCAGTTGCTATGTGCTGTGAAAGTGTGCTAATTGCAAAGTAATGAAAGGAAAAGGCCAGAAGAACAGTCCGAGCTTGAAACAGGAGGTGGTGCTCAGGAGATCTAAGGGGCCATGCCTTTTACTGCAATGCGTTTGTAAAATTTAAACGTTCGCTGTGTTTTTCAGTCACCCTGGTAACACACGGTTAAATTTATTCATTTCAGGGCCAGCTAGGCAGCTCAGCGGACTAACGCGCCTGCTTAGGCAGAGTACAGAGGCCAGGATTGCATCCCTGGCATGCTGTGCCCGCCCCACCCCCAGGGTGCACTGAGAGGGTGATGGGAGACTGGGCGTGGTGGTGCCCGCCTTTAATCCAAGTCCTTGAGAGGCTAAAAACAGGAGAATCACGTACATGTCTGATTTACGTAGTGAGACCCTGAACACCCATAGACCCTGTACCAAATATGAAAAATGAAAAAAAAATTATTCATTTCATCATAAATTGGCCTTCTTGAAATCACTTTTAAGGTTTTTTTTTTTTTTTTTTTTTTTTTTTTCAGTACTGGGGATTGAACTTGACACTGCTTGCCAGGCAAGTGCTTATTCTACTGAGCTATCTCCCCAGGCTCTTAAATTTATTTAATTTTATTTTTTTGATATAATTGTTTAATTTTATTTTTAGTTTTTAAAGTATTTTTTAAAATTTTTTCCATAATTTTATTGAAAAACAAATAGCAATGAGACAGTTTCAAATCAAATTAGTAGGACTATTTCAAGAATTAATACATTGCATATTTTCTTAGTGGTTATTTGTTGTACAAGATGCAGACATGATATTCTATTTACAAACACTATTAGAACAGATCCCTCTATTCATTGAATTAAGAGAATGTAGCTGTATATCTATCTTAACTATTTTAAATCTACACATGCAAAATGGTCATTCAATTGCATCCCTTTTTTTGTTTAGTTTTGTCATTTAAATATTATAAGTGTGTGAATTCAGCAAAATATTCCAAAATAGTCCAGTACTCCATAATAGTATTGGGCTTCCCATATTTCTGGCAGTGTCAGAAGTTGTTGACATGAGTCTTTTACAGCTCAGTATAATAATATAGCTTTACTTCTTATACTTTGTTTTTATAGTTTTCTGCTGGATGGTTAAGACCAAGATACAGCAAGACCTATGTAACAAGATTTGTAGCTTTTGTATCTAATTAAGGTCAGTCAAATCTGCTCAGAATTTATCCTGAGACCCTGTACCACAGTTTGTAGATCCTTTGTCAGTGTCAACCATGTGGATGAGTCATGGCCATGCTTGACCAATTTGCTCTCTAAGAAAGCCAGAGAAGATGTTTTCTCTCTAGGTGACTCCTTAGGCATACCCTACATCATTGATCACTTTTCTCTTTGATTCTGTAATCTCCTTGATCAGAAAATTTGGGACACAACTGAGTTGCATGATGTTTCAGGACAGGTTCTCATGTATCCTGCCAGTACCATGCTGATTTTAACACAGTAGCACTGTAGTATAATTTCAAGTCAGGGATTGCAATGCCTTCTGCCTTGTCTTTGTTGCCCAGGATTGCCTTTGCTATTCAAGTTCCAAATAAATTTTAGAAATGATTTCTCCTGGTCTGTGAGGTATATTGGTGGTAATTTGGTAGGGATTGCATCAAGTCTGTACACCAATTTTGGGAATATGGCCATCTTCACAATGCTGGTTCTTTCTATGCAGAAGCAGAGAATATTTTTCCATTTTCTGAAATCCTCTACAATCTCTTTTTTGAGTATTGTCATTTTCCTTGACTTCTTTAGTTAGATTAATTCCCAGGTATTTCATTTTAATTGGTGTTATAATAAAAGGCATTGTTTCTGTAACTTCCTTCTCAGTGAGTTTCTTATCTATGTAGAGGAATAGTATTGACTTTTGGGTATTGATTTTGTATCCTGCTATGCTACTGAATTTGCGTATTAATTCTAGTAGCTTCTTGGTGGAGGTTTTTGGCTCTTCCAAGTAAAGTATCATGTCATCTGCAAAGAGTGATAATTTAACTTCTTCTTTACCTATTTTTATTCCTTTTATTTCTTTCTCTTGTCTAATGGCTCTAGCTAATGATTCCAGAACTATATTGAATAGGAGGGATGATAGAGGACATTCTTATCTTGTACTAGATCTAAGAGTAAAAGATCTCAGTTTTCCCTGCTTAGAATTATATTAGCCATTGGATTTTCATAAATGGCTTTATCTGATTGAAGTAGAGAATATCTATTCAATTTTTTGTAGGACTTTGAACATGAATTAGAGTTGGACTTTGTCAAAAGACTGTTATGCATCAATTGAGATGATCATGCGGTTTTTGGATTTCAGTCTATCAATATAGTGTATTACATTTATATAGATATTCAAATATTGAACCATCATTGCATCACTGGAATGAATCCTAACTGGTCATGGTTTATGATCTTCTTGATGATTTGCTGTATTCTATTTGCTAGGATTTTATTGAGGATTTTTGCATCTATGTTCATAAGGGAGATTGGCCTGTAGTTCTCTTTTTTAGTTGCATCTCTCCCTAGTTTTGGTATCAGTATAATACTTGCCTCCAGGAATGATTTTGGGAGGATTGCTTCTTTTTCAATTTCATTGAAGAGTTTGAGGAGCATAGGGATTTTTGTCTTTTGTAAATTTCTTGTAGAATTCAGCTGTGACTCCATCAGGACCTGGACTATTCTTTGTTGGTAGGTTTTTTATCACACTTCAGATTTCATTGGCTGTTATGGGGCTATTGAGCATGGTAATATCTTGTTGATTTAGTTTTGGTAATTTGTACCTTTCTAGGTATGTGTCTATTTCATCTGTGTCTTGTATTCTGTGCAAGTAGCTATTGATAATCTCAATTTCCATTGTGTCTGTGGTGATTACCCTTTTCTTTCCTTATTGATTGTATTTGAAGTTTTTCTTTCCTCTTTTTGATGAGGTTAGCTAGGGGCTTATTGATTTTATTTAATGTTTCAAAGAAGCAGTTTATTGATTCAGTAATTCTTTTAACTATTTTCTTTGTCTCAACTGAGTTCATTTCTGCTCTAATCTTTATAATTTTTTTTCCATCTTTAGGCTCTGGGTTTGGGTGGCTCTTCCTTTTCTAGTTGGAGGTGCAGCATTAGTGTTTTTGTTTGTTCCCTTTCTGTTTTCCTAATGTGTGATTTTATAGCTATAACTTTCCCTCTGAGAACTGCTTTCATCACATTCCATGAATTCCGATAACTTGTGGTTGAATTTTCATTGAATTGTAGATATTGTTGAATTTCTTGTTTAATTTCATTTGTGACCCATTGATTGCTGAGTAGGGTGTTGTTTAATTTCTATGTATTTAAGTTTTTTTTCCTGTTTATTTTATTGTTGTTGTTATTTATTTCCAGTTTCATTGCACTGTGGTTAGATTGTAGGAGACTCTTCTGGATCCTCGTCTCAGTTCAAGAAACCAGTATTTGTAATCCCAAAGTTACGTTATTGGAATCCAATCAAATTGATTCCAATCTACCACTTTCCATGCAACCCACGGTGAAAATGAAGACACTAAATTATATTTTTAATCATCATGGAGTCGAGGGGCTCTAAGTCCTGCCATGATATGGTTTTCCGGAACCAAGAGAGAGACCCAGGGCCTCACCCGGTGTTTATTTAAGGGGGAGTGGCTTGAAGAGGACTGACTGAGAATTGTGGGAAGTAGATAACTACTGTGAGCTGAGCTAGGTGGGTGGCCTACATTTATCTCTGCCTTATGCAGAGAGGATATGCAGAGAGAGTAATCTGCATTATATAGTACTAATATTTTGGGAAGTCTAGGGCTTCAGTTTTGATGTAGTCTTTCAAGCCCCAGGAAGTCATAGCCTCTATCTCGAGGCTCGATCCCAGCTGGCAGTGCGGAGCATTAGCTCTACCGTCCTGTCTCCACCCGGTTCACATTAAGGAGCCGCAGGCTTACGAGGGAAAGACGCATGCCACCTTCAAAGACTGTCACCAGCACCTCAGCTAGAACAGTACACATTGCTTAAGGCCAATTGAAGGATAAACAGAAGTCCTAGCCAGCTCTGTACATAATAATATGAGGAAATAGGATCAGACTCAGTCAAAATGGAGACAGTCACTCTTCTTTCAAGGAGAGCTGCTCAGGTGGTACCCCACAGTTAGATAATATGTGTGGGATAATTTCTGTTTTCTTGCATATTCTTAAGCATGATCTATGGACCAGTATGTGGTCTATTTTAGAAAATGACCCATATGCAGCTGAAAAAAATTTGTATTCAACTGTGTTTGGGTAGAACAATTTGAATATGTCCACTAAGTTCTTTGTTTCAAGCTCTTGTTCAGTTCTGCTACTTCTTTGCTAACTTTCTGTCTGGTTGACCTATCTTTTTGGGATAAGGGAATGTTAAAGACTCCTGTTAAGATTGTGGTACTGGATATTACATTTTTCATGTCCATTAAAATTTGTTTTATATGGTTCGGTACTCCAGTGTTTGGTGCATACATACTTGTGAGTGTTACCTCTTCCTCTTGGATTTTTCCCCTAACAAATATATAGTGACCTTCTTTATTTTGCTTGATCATTCTTGGTTTGAAGTTGAGACTGTCTGAGAACAGGATTGCTACCCCTGCTCTTTTCTAATGTGCTGGGGTGTGTAGTATTGTTTTCCATCCTTTGCCTTTCAGCCTATGAATTTCTTTATGAGTTAAGTGTGTTTCTTGTATACAGCATATTGTTTGATTTTGTTTCCTAATCCACTGTGCTAGTCTATTTCTCTTAATTGGTGAATTGAATCCATTTATATTAGTGGTTATAATTGAGATGTATTGATTTATGATCAACATGTTATTTACCTGCTGTGGCTTCCTCCTTTTTCTCCTATGTTTAATTGTTTGCCTTATTTAGGGGGTTGCTTCTGTTCTTGTTTGTGGAGTTCTGATCATTTTGGTCCCTCTGTAGAATATCTTTCAGTAGCCTGTGTAGGGATGGCTTTGTCATCATGAAATTCTTTAGTTGTTCTTTGTGATGGAAGCATTTCACTTCTCCATGAAACTTGAAAGGGTTTTGCAAGGCACAGTAGTCTAGGCTGGAGTTTGTTTTCATAGATGACTTGAAGTACTCTGCTCCATGCTCTTCTTGCCTTCCTGGTTCGTACAGAGAAGTCAGCTGTAATTCTGATGGGTTTTCCTTGGAATGTGATCTGCTTCTTTTCTCTATCAGCTTTCAGTATATTGTTCTTGTGCTGGATTTCTGTGGTCTTATTATTTCTGTTGACTATTATATGTCTCAGTGTGGTTTTGTTGAGTGCTGTGCACCACTAAATCTAGCCCTGCAGCACACCTGACAGACATGCACCCAGAACTTCCCAGTGCAGGTCATCCTGGGCCCCCTCAGGACAGTCTTCTTTACCACTGCTCTTCTTACTAGTCCCATCTTCTGGTTTTGTCCTCTCAGCCTGCATGTGCCGTGAGCACAGGGATGCTAGCTGTGGTCAAGTGTGCTGAGCAGTGGGCAACAGGGACAGTGGCCTACCCTGCCCAGAGCTCTGCACGTGGGATGCGGTCACATCAGAAGGTAGCATCTGCAGCAGCTGGCGGTCTCTAGGCAGAGGGCCATGCTTGTGGGATGTGCTCATGAGAACGCTGGGTGGAGAGTAACTCGTGCCACTTCCTGAGCAGAATGGAGAGGCTTCCGTCCGGAGCTGCATACTCAGAAGCTACTGAAGTGTGTGCACAATTAAATTGATTTTCATGCTACATAACATGTTGAGTGAAGCTTCCTTTTCTCCCTAAAGCAAAAATAAGAAGTAGAGCCAACACAAGGAGACTGTGCATCTCATTTCATTTTATATTAAAGCCATTTGGATGAGTGCACAAATACATGTCTACCTGTTTCCTTAAGATAGCCCACGTTCTCATTATGCTGTAAATGCTACTCCAGGTAAACAGGAGATCTCACACTTAACATCTGGACTTGAGTTGCCATTAATTAAATTAGAGTTGGAGCCACTTTCCCACCTCTGCCTTTGTTTTCTTATCTGTGTAGAAAGTGTGTGTGGCATGTAGGTGTGGTACAGGGCTAGATTTAGTGGTGTGCAGCATTCAGCCCATGAGGCTGCTGCTCTGCCTTTGCATGATAAGCAGCTCAGAACCAGCAATGCCCAGCTGCAGTCAGTGCCGCACTGCCTGTGCTGCCCTAGCCTTAGTGCTGCTGTCTGGAGCTTCTGTGCTAACAATGTGTGGCTGCGAGGTGGCTCTGCTGACCCCAGTGCTCTTTCTACAAGGAAGGAAAAGACCAGAGTAAGCCCAGTGGCAGCCAGTCCCGGCCCTGATTTATCAGCCTCTCGGCCTCCACGGCCTGTGGCCAGCCTGCCTGTCTCTCATGGACCTCAGTCATGAGCCTCCCTTACTTGCAAGGGAGGCAGAAAGGGAAGTAGAGTTATTGTGACTCTGGTGGATCTCAGGTGAGAGTGACACTGAGCCACACAACCTGTGCTTCTGTTGGTGGAGGACATGAGGGTTAGCATAGTTTGCTGCCTTTTATCCAGCGCCCTTCAAGCCCTTCTATTCACTCTTCTCTTGCTACTCAGCATTTGTGAAAGTCCATTTCTGAGAAAGGTCCAAGCACTTGCCCACTGAACTTTTAAATCCTTTAAGTAATCTTCAGGTGAAAGCACTTTTCACCATCAGAAAAGTAAGGAGGGCCCCGGCACAGATAGATGAACTGGGAGGGAAGTGAGGCTCTCCCACACTGAGCAAAGTAGGTGGAGGGGTGGCTTCTGGCCATGAGTATCGATGAGTATGCTGCTTCCATGCACTGGATCACTTACAGAAGGGCTTGAATAAGGGTGCGTGGACCACAGTCCTGTGCGCTCCAAGTCCCAGCCACATTTCAGTGTGAACTTCAGTGGTGTACATTGTGCACAATCACGTGATGCTTTCAGTGTGCGGTTTGTTGGGCTTGACACCTGCACTCCGCTGTGTGGGGTGTGGCCCAAGCCCTCTGCTCTGCTCAGGATTCCTGATTTCCTTCTGCTGTCCACCTTTGCAACCCAGCCCGGGAAGCTCCTGACCAGCTTTCTGTGCCATAGCTCACTCTACACTTTCTAAAATTCCATGCAGGTGGAATAGCACAAAAGAACCCTACTATTCTCATCTTTGGGAGACAGTGCCCATCTTTCAAAAATATTTAACCCCACTTCTCTAAAACTGTGTTCTTTCATTTCCACTCGAGTTGGAGTGCAAGTATTTTATTACCTTCTTTAAAAGAACTAAAGACTACAGTGTAGCTTCCCTTTTTTTGTAATTTCCTTGGGGTCTGTTCAAGTGCTGAAGCTGCCCATGACTTCCTCAAGACTGTTTCTAGAAATTTCCTGGGCCTGTGGTTTTTTGATTCCATTTAGGGCTATCCTCTCCTCTCCGCTGCTTTCCCAGGATTTGCAACCTTGCTAGCGATCATTGCAAAGAGCTCTTAGCTTTTATTTAATCCTATATTCATGGATGAGGTGTTTTTCTGTGGGCTTGTTCTTCATGCATAAGGAGTGATCTAGGCACTTTCTTAAATTTATGTTTTTATTGGGACAGTTTAGGTATTCAGGATGCTCACACTCTTCCCATGGAGCTTGCCCCTGTGCAGAACACATCTCAGTTCCTCCTTTTTGTCCCTTTCCCTCCTCTCCCTCCATGCCTTCTCCCCTCTATTTGCAAAAGTTCTTAGGTACAGATTCTTTAAAAAAAATTCCATAATTACAGCCCAGAAGTCTATCACTGATAGACAATGTGACCAAAATAAAGCACAAATTCTAAAGTTTTTTGGGCCATGGAGTAGCAACGTAAAAGAGTTTCTTTACTTTCTTGGGGGAAGTAATGTTCTAAAAATATTGCAAGTCCTGCAAATTCAGTGGTGCCCTGTTTGCATCGCCCTGCTCTTCGTTGTCTCTCTGCCCAGGGCCACTCTCTGTCCTCAGGGCCACTCTACCGAGACCAGCTCTTCTCCTGGAATATTTCCTTCTTCCCGGTTGTTTTTTTCCATGCAACTTTGATGAGAACGCAGTTCTCCGATGCTGTTCGTCTCTGCTCAGCATTCAGAGGCATTTTCCACATTCCCAGAGGCATGCTCATTTGCAGGAGGAGGAGATGTTTAATGTCCCAAATAAGCTGCTCAGTGTGGGCATTCAGGTAGTGAGTTGTAATGTGCTAGATTGCTCAGTGCACACAAGGAAATAGATTGAGGCTTAAGGGAGCTCATATACAAGTATGGGACCTGGGGCTGCCTGCTGCTGTTCAGCTGTCCTGGGGTATCCCTGAGGCCACTTAGTCTCCACCACCACCTCGGAATCTAGAGATATGCGGAAACCCTCATTTGTTTGTCTCAGGGTCTGATGGGCTGTTGGAAGTAGTGGGCCCTTCCAGGGTGCAGGGTGGCAGAGGGCGGGCACCAGCTCCTCAGGGCAGGGTACCGTACATCTTGGGCTTTCCTGCCCTCTGTTCTGCTGTTTGCCTCTACCTTTTGTGCCTTTCTTCTTGTTCTTGTTCTTGCTCTTCTTGTTCTTATTCCTCTTCTTGTTCTTGTTCCTCTTCCTCTCCTTCTTTTTCCTCTTCCTCTCCTTCTTCTTCTTCCTCCTCCTCCTCCTTCTCCTCTTCCTCCTTCTCCTCCTTCTGTTCCTCCTCCTCCTCCTTCTTCTTCCTGTGTAGATTGGACTCGTAGTGATCCTCCTGCTTACAGCCTCTCAAAGCGCTGAGATTATAGGTGTGTGCCACCATGCCCAGTCTCAGTCGTTGCCTCAGCAGGCCCCGGGGGCAGGACTGGCATGGCAGACCCAGGGATTGAACTCCCAGCCCTTGAGTCTGTCTAAGTGGGCTCTTCAAATCGCTGAGCCCTCTCTTGTGCCTTTCTTTCTTGGATTTTTGTGCATGAGTTTGCCTCAATGCAAACTAAGAGAACCATCACTTCTAGTTTCAGTGAGCATGCCTCAGTATACCCAGAGAAAGCATTGTTTCCAAGCTTAGATTGGGACTTCAAGCTTGTCCCTTCAATCACTGTAGTGTGTGAGTGAATGCAAAAATGCTAAGTCATGTTCTTCCTTTTGCCATGGTAGGTTCCAACTTTTGCTAATCGTTTTTGTTTTTAAGACATTTCGTAAATTATGATATTTTATCATTATGATCCACCATTAATAAAAAGGCTTTCAGCAATTTTGTTCGTTAAGGCCTCAGGCCTGTATCCTCATGGTTCAGGGAAGGCATGCCAGGAGCCCCGCTGTGGCCCATGGTCCTGGCTTCCTTTCTCCCAGTCCCTACTACCACTTCTGGCTAGCAACTCCTTTGCACAGGGGTGGGGGAGCATATCCAGCAGTGGCCTTCCTACTCCCTGCTGAAGGACAGTGGCTTTCTTTCCCGGCAAAAGGGGACCATGAGCACCCCCTTGCCACACCAGAAGAGCCAGCTGAGCTGCAGAGGTGTGCCGCACAGCACTGTCACGTCCGGGGACTACTGCCTGCACTGGGCATACTCGGCTCATTTAGTCAGCAGGCCATGTGCTGGCTATTCTAATGATTCTCCTTTCAATCAAGGAAGCTGAGAAAACAGGGTACAGATTAGTGGACTGAGGGGCAGTACCAGGAAGCTTTGTGCTGGATCTAATAGCTCAGGCTGTCACTGTAGGGTGCTATGGACAGAGTGCAGTGAGATGACTGGTAGCTCCACTTGCAGGAGAGAAAGTGGTGGCCATGGCAGGCTAGCACATGACTTCCTGCAGTGGATGTCAACAGCTCCCCCCACCCCATGCCAGAAATGTCTGCTTTTGCCAGATGTCCATGTTGCTTCTGGACTGCAGGGATCCTGCAGTGAACAAGAGAGACACCCTACCCCCCTTCCCAACATCACACACACAGAGGTCATTTCAGTTTCGGCCTTGGAAGCAAAGACACCCGAAGAATACAGAGAGGAAGGGGGGTGCATTTAGAAGAGCAAGAGGGTAGGGCTTCAGCCGTGGCCTTGTATTGCACGTTGCTGTCCTCTATGACATTGCTTGGATTTCTTATGAATTCTTACTGTACTCTAAAATAAATTAGAAAATAATAAATTAAAAAGGTCAAGGAAAAGATTATTAAGGTTTATTGAAAGCAAGCATTAATGTTCAATTATTTGTGCAGTCTTACAAACCTATACCTGTTGATCTGCACAACATAATATAAACAGCCACTGTTAATTTGTTGCTCTTGTTTTAAAAATATGTACTATATGCATTGTTGTATGTTACTGTGTTTCTGCCTTTGGTTTTCTGTATTTGTTTTTACTCATTAAAATAAAAATAAAATAATTTTAAAATAGAATACACAGCGAGAACTAGGAGCATGACAAATGCATTTATTAAGAACATCTTCAAGCAACAGAGGATCTCCTGAGTATGGCCACTCCTTCAACGTCAGCCCGTCATGGTTCTTGGAAAGGAAACACTGAAGATGATGAACATGAGTCCTACAGTCTATTTACTACTATCATTTCCATCAGCAAGCCTGCACTGAAAAGGCACGGAAACTCAGGGTTCCCAGGGACAGTGGTGGGGACTGCCCTGGCTTCTCTGGATCTCCCATGGCCTCACCCTCCCAAAGGCTGTGACCTCTTGGGTCCCTGGGCATGACCACTCTAGAGCATCTGCTGATAGCAGAGCTGACAGCTGGACTTGGCTCTTGGTAGCAGCGTGCAACCTCTTCTTCCTTCCCGTTCCCTCTGGTCCTGTCATTCTTTCTTCTTCCTATGAAGGTTCTGTCATTCTTTCTCCTTGCTTGCTGATGTCATTCTTTCTTCTTAGCTAGAAGGATCAAGGTATTTTTGGAAGATTTCTTGAAGGTAAAATTTTAAACTATATTAAAGACTTAAATATCAAATCAACATAAAAACATTCTGAATATTATCTTTTTCTTTTTGACTTTAAGTATTTGGGATCTCAATTGTTTATTTTACAGAATTTAAAGTGACATCTGAAACTGAACCGCACTTCCTGAAGAGCCACCATGACGAGTTGTGGGAGACCTTGGGCCTCCCTCGTGCTCCTCTGGTTCACACAGAGGTGTGGCTGGGGTTTCTCCCAGCTCCCTGCCTTCCTTCACACAAGGGAGCTGGAGGATGGTGCACCTGTGGAGATCCTTAGCCCGCGAGCCTGCCCTCACACTTAGATAACAGTAAGTTCTGAGAGGACAGGCTCAGTGGCACTCCCACCACGTACTGCATGTTTGAGGGGGCAGCGCCCAGCAGAGGGTCTGCTCACGGCCTCTCAGTCAGATTGGGTGCAGATGCAGCATTTTCCTGGGCTAGCAAAGTAACATTTTCTGCATCCTTTTTTCTTTTTGAGTTTTGTAACAGCTCGAATGTTTTGAGGGACATGAAATAGGCTTTACTAATGCAGCTGAAGTGTGTGTTTTCTGAAACGTGTGACTGAGATTTGGTGAAGTCACATAAGGACCGCCTGCAGCCACCTCACATGCTGCGTTCACTCAGCACAGACTTGTGCATCTCGGTGTGGCAGCTCCGGGCACACAAGGGGGCGAGGCACAGGCCCATTTCCCTGCACCTGCACTCTTTGGCACTCACAGACAAAGCGCTGTATCAGCACCAGGTGGTTTGGTCCACACAGGCAAACAACTCTGAGGAGAAGAAAGTGAAGGGTGGGTGTGATCTGTCCCCAGAGTGGAGATGCCCTTTTAAAATGGCAAAGGCCTCTCAGTGAAGGTGAAAATGGAGACATTCTGTAACATTTCTGCTTTTTTTTTTTTTTTTTTTTGTGGAACCGGGGATTGAACTCAGGCCCTTGCACTTGCCAAGTAAGCACTTACTCTACTGAGCTATTGCCCCGGCCTTGTATCATTTCTAATTATTTGTTTTCACTAATTTTTATCCCATTTTAAAGAACAAAAATTTAAAAGGTGAGAAAAGAATAATAATCTGGAAATAAGAAAAAATAATTACAGTAAAAGAAAATTGAAAAGCCACAAAAGTGAAAGCTATCCTCAGTAATGATATTTAACAGTAGAAAACACAGTGCAATATGGTAGTAATAATTATGGAAATGCGCTGTCATGCTGTGACCCAGCTGCCATCCGTTGAAGACAAGGCATTGCCTTGTCTGTGTGAAATTCATCGTGTGGTACCTGCAGGTCCTGGTGCCTGAGTGGTACCATGTACAGCCTGCCCACCCTCCTCCTGCTGGCTTGGAGGCTTTTTTCTGTCCCAGCCACGAACAGTCAGAAACTGCTTTGGGAGGCAAAGGTGGGCTTAGCTGAGCACAACCGCAGGAAGGTGAAGCATCGTGGTGCCCCACAGAGCTTCCAAGCAGGGGCTGTGCCTCGACAGTTTCCTGACTGGGCCTATTTCTTTTTCTCATAACATGGAATAATTTTCCTCACCATTTATATCCTGTGTTTTTGCCGATTTATCATCCCCAAATGAATTCTTGGTCTTCAATATGTTCACCCAGATGATGTGACCATAAGAATACTCACCAGCTACTTTCTGCACGCATTCTCTGTCACAAGAGCGCCATTACCATTCTCACACAAGGTGGATACCACAGCTGCACTGGTGTGGCTGCAGACATGAAGAAAACCCAAAACAGAGCGGCCGAGGCACTGAGCCTGTCTTTGAGACTGGGCGTGGGTCCTCCTGGGCAGTGATTGTTTACTCACCAGGAAGTAGCCCACAGGAGAGCTGCAGTGAGCCACCCCCTGGCCAGATGTTCCTCTGAGTCCACAGCTGGTTTTGGGTTATCTTAGTAATAACAAGACAGGAGCGGCCATGTGGCAGTTAGGGTGTGTGTCCTCACCCAATCTCAGGTGCATGCGTGTTCCCCCAGAGGGCTCCAGCCTGCCCTGCTGCACAGTGGGGCCCTCTCCTCTGTGCATCAGCATCTCACCGTCTATCTGATCACCCGCTGATGTGGGCAGCTGCCAAGACCTGGCCGTGGTGAACTGTGCTGCTGCCCGTGTGGTTTTCCATCCGCCACTGTGGCCCGCTGTCTTTAACTCTTGTGGGAAGATACCAAAAAGGACAACAGCTGGGTAAAATAAATTTCTATTTTCTGTTTTTAAGGACTTTCAAAGGCCATGTAGATATGAATGCTGGATGATAGGAAAAAAGAGAGGAATCCAATGTGGACGGTGAACCTCCAAGTGTACCTTCACATATGCACTTGTCCCACATGTTTTTTATGTTCTTTGGCCTATCAGTCTGATTTATAATTTAATTTGCATAGAGTGAATTAAATCTATGAAGTCTTATAAATAAATCTGCTGTTGGAAAAATAAAATGAGGGTGGAGGAAGAGAACTGAAGATGTCATACACACACACACACACACACACACACACACACACACACACACACACACCTGTTCCCTGCAGTGGATGGAACCATTATGGACTACAAGCATGCACTGGTGAAAGTGAAAAAAAAAAAAGAGAAAAATTAACAAGGGTAAAGTGTTCATAGTATGATAAAGAAAAAAGTCTAACTGGTCAGTGACCATATAAAGTGCGAGTCCAGACTTCTGAAGTTGCGTTCTTCCAACGTCTGAGACTTCTCAGGGTCATGACACAGCACAAAAGCCGTTTTGCTTTCTTATCTCTTTCCTCATGTCAGAAACACACTCTTTTAAAATATAAATCAGGGAGTTAAAAAGGAAAAGAAAACTCTGTTAGTGTGCTCCGTCATCTTGTGGAAACCCTCTGCACATTCACAAGCCATATTGACTTCTGCTGCTGGAAACCCACACTTTTAAATCTAGAGCAATGGGCTATGTGGTTATCCATATCCAATTTTATTTTGTCTCTAAGAAAACAAAGGCATAATCATGTAGAAGATTCAATAAAAAAGTATTTCAAAAATGTTATACAACACTGACCCTAAATATCTGTAGCAGAAGTGCTCTTCATTCTAACGGTCTGAGGGCAGGATTCAGCCAACACTCTGGTCATAAATTTGCTTAGGCAAAAGAAATACTAGAATCCCTAACTCTGGCTTAGGAAAGGTGGCTTAATTAGAAATATATTGAACATTTTAGGCATGCCATTCACCAAAACAATTATTGTTAGCATTTAATCTTATGTGTATAGACAATAATGATTTATATAGAAGAATGATTTTTGCTAAAATGATTTTGTTTTAAAAGTCACATCAAATCAATCTTCAAACATCTGCACAAATTTGGCTTGAGTTGAAGCAATTGGCTCTACTGCCAAGTAAAAACTGCAGATCTTTCTTTCTTCTTCTTCCTTTGCTCCTTCCTTTCCCCTGCCTCCTCTCAGTCCTCCTCATCTCTTTCCTTTCTCTCCATCGGTACCCTGCATGCCCCTTTGCATGGCTTACACAATGCCCCTGCTCTCCACAGTATTCAAGCGTGGTGTTGTGTATCATTCACCAGTTTTGAAGGCAGAGACTCATTTCTACATGGTCAAATGCTTTTGTGGGTGACACTTGGTAAAATCATATTGAAACCATTTTTAAAGGGAAGACTGACAAATGTAGCTGGGCTTCCTTCCTCTGAGAACAGTTTTGTAGTCTTCAGTCTTGTTTGCTTCAGAAATCAGTGTGTGTGATTTGTAGAAGGTCAGGTGTGGCCTTTTGTCTGCTGTCACTCAGCACTTGAAGTCTGTAGACTTCCCCCAGCACTCCTGCTGTTCACAGCTGAAACCATACTTCTCTCTGCTCTCCTCTGCCCCAGCAAACCAAGTGCATTTCTGGGCGGCATTTTCTCCCACCCCCACTCGCCCAGCCCTCCATCCTCCTCGAGGAATTCTGTTCACATTACTCCCTTCCGGCAGCTCTGGCAGGTCCAGCCCCACCTCCAGCAAAAGCTTCCTTCCCACTGGTCTCCACTGCTTCCTCCTGCTCGCCCCCTCCCCCACTCAGCTACACTACTGGGAGTTGTTCGGTTCAGAGGTCTCCAAGCCCCACCTTCTGCTTCCTGTGCTCATCCACCTGCTGCTCACTGGCTCAGCATCCACCATCTCGTCAGTAGCTACCTCAAATATAAAGGATTTCATTCTTATCCAACTAGACCTTTCCACTGTAATCCTATTTTGTGACAATAAAACTAAGGGTTTTCATTAGATTTACTTATTAAAAAAATTATCAAATTAAGTGTATGTGTGTTATGTATAGCATAATGGTTGTGGTTGGAACACATGGTAGCTCTGTTCCTAGGGATGGAAATGGCCATGCCTAGTAATATGCAGCCCCTCTGCCTCAGTGCTCTACAGTGACAAGTCTCCCCCTTCCACAGGTATGGTTCCTGTGGCTAAGTTTGGACTCCACAGCATAACCTCCTGACAGACATTTCTTACATCATTATTAGGTGGAGAGGGGAACACATGCAGGCCATGAAGGATGGGGCCGAACACGGGCCCAAGGCAGCTACTGCCAGGGGGGACGTGCCCCTTTCCCAGAGAGGGCAGTGGACACTGCATCAAGTCATGAAACCCACTTGAGTGCCAGGCAGTTTCAGTAAGCATCCTGGCTAAGTTGTTCTTCATGATCCAGCACCTTTCCAGGAAGCCAAAACATAATGGCCAAAGTGTACAGGGCACAGCTGGAGGGATTAGCTTCTGTAAATTGAGGAAAGAAAAGAATACTCTAGCCTAAGTGTGTTGGTGAGTTTTGCCAAGCATGCAGCTCTGACATTGTCAGCTTTAATAATCTCTTCCAGCTGGAGGACCATGGGGCAAAATTCGTCTGGATCTTGAAGATGTCTTGCAGAACTCCCTGCGTGCTGTTTTGTCCCAGGCACATGCCTGTCTGAGGGCCGAGGGCCAGACGTGGCCCACGTAGCCATAGTCACAGCATCCGGGGAATCTCCAACTTTGCAGGTAGAAAGGAGTGTGTCCCAGAAAAGCCAAAGTTGGCCTTCAGCTGCTGTGTCCTGTGCTCACCGAGGGCATCAAGGGGGCGCTTTTGCTCCCTGGACTGTGCTCAGCAGTGGCTGGGCAGCTCCCACAGGTGACTTTTCATTTTTTTTTTAAACAAGACATGACATTAATTTCTTCAGCAGGTGGATAAAGTACTAATCATTTTTATTGTGGGAGAGCTGGGACACCGTCCAGGACTGAGTTCTGAGGTCCTGAATGTGCTGTTAATAAAAGTACATTCCTGGGAGCTCTGAAGAACAGGGGTGTTTCCCCGTATTCTGAAATTAAATGTGCAATCAGGACTTTAGACTTAAAAGCCTGTGCTTTCAGAACCAGTGATTGACCATGGCTCCTCTACGAAGCCTGGTTCTTCCTCTGCCCTGCCCACTTTGGCTTATGTTCAAGGAGCAGGTGCAGTAGTTTGGCAAATGCACACACAGGGGAATGACTGCTGCAGACGAGGAGAGTGACAGACCTTTAGCTTAGAGTCCCCATTCTTTCCCTTTTTGCAGTAAGCAAACCTAACATCTGAGCAGCTTTGGGTATGCAGTGAATATTATCATTTTTGATGCTCTTGCAGCATGCTCAGTCTCTGGGCTTGCTCCTTCCATGAAGTACAGCTGTGTGCTCTGGACCTCGTCTCAGCTTTTCCACTCTTCCACCTCATGTTAGCATGGTTCTACTGTCTTTCTGTATATCCACCTTCGTTTAGCTTCTACATATCAGCAAGGTCATGTAGAATTTTTCTCCCTGTGTCTGACTTGTTTCACTGACCATAAAGCTATGTCCTCAGTGTATAGCATCTCCACACCCTTCCCACACTGCCCCCAGCCATGCACTGAAAGGAAGCTATTAGGGTGCTCAGCTTCGTGTAACCCATGGTTTCCACTTCTAAGTGCTTGTGGCCTATTCATTTATCGCTTTACTGGTTCCACTCAATCTGCTGTCAATTTCAGCAACTATGGGACAGTGATTTCTGAGTGAAGAGATACTCCAAGTTTTATGAGTTGACCAGTTTTAATGTTAAGGGCTATATATTTTGAATTGCATTTCTTGCAATAGAAATTTGATTTTCAAATATGAGGAATACTTCATTTGTCTAATGTGAGTGCAATTATTATTTTATTTAAGTTAAGTTTCACAAGAGCAAAAAGATAGTTTTTCTCAAGCCAGCTTGGAGAGGAGTATGGAATAGTTTTAAAGGATTCTATCAAGACAAGATGCAAGATGGTTTGCTTCCATGAACCCGGGTGGATCCTATTTCTGAGAGAGGAGTGAGATGCAGCAGGTATGCCACTGTGACTGCAAAATCCACTTGATTTTCTGCTGACAGAGATCGATTGCTGTAACTTCTGTAGATTCAGTCACTCATTGATTTCCCATTTTGGTACTCTAAAAGACCTACCCATCTGCAGACAGAGAGAGAAGAGAGACCAAAACACAGACAGGTAAGAGGACTTCCCCAAATTTGTTTTACTTGAATATACATCAACTGGTGTATTTTATTAGATGCCACAATTATAAATGATAAATAATTATAGTTTTTCTAAATATATTAAAATTTCATTTCTTTAGTCCCACCCATTGTGTTTATCTTAAGGCCAATTACATTTTGATTTATCCGCTATACTCTAGGTTTGTTTTCATGCCTTTAGAAATGACATACAAATTATATCTATGTGGGACTGATATCTGGAGTGTTGGAGGGAAGTCAGAGCAGGCTCTGCTTATCCGACTATGGGGTTTTTGCCTGTCAGGAGCGCTGGGCTTGGAAGATAGAGAGGAGGGAGTGCTGGGAGGCCCGGGGCTGAGCAAGGTGCTGCTGCCACCATCAGCAGTTCGCAGCGGGATCGATGCTGCTACTCTCGCTCTCATTATGCCTCCAGATGTGCCTAGAGAAACCTGGGATTTCCTGCGTATTGTCTTTTATCTGGACATCAATAGATATAGAGGCTGACTTGTCTTTCTTTTTTTTTTCTTTTTATTTTTATCTTTCACATAATTTTATTTTCTCCCTTCAACCATAATAATATGATATCCAAACTTTGTCTTAATTGGTGGGTCTGTAAACACAGGCTTATCCATTCCACTCATAGGCAAGGCAAATGCTGCTTCTTGAAATGGCCCTACCATGGAGCCTCTGGTCATCCAACCCAAGTCACCCCCTTGCCTGGCTTTATCTTCGCTATACTGTGTGGCCACTTCATTGAATCTCATCCCAGACTTTAACTTTTCCATGGCTTCCATAATTTTGCTGTGTTTTTCACATAGAATGTGTCAGACCTTTACTGCATTGCCACCACCTTTGGGGCCCTGAGCTTTCTTGTCAGCACCATCACTCCCTGAGGTTGCTCCCCCTCCGTTGCCCCGGATTGTCTCGATAGTTCTACCTTTCCCCCTTTTTCCAGAACCACTTTTTCCTTTGGGCGGCATCTTCGGAATCCACTGTTGAACGTCTGACTTGTCTTTCTATTCATTTCAAGTCTTCTAAAGTACTTGAAAACACACTATTTAGAAGTCAATTAGACTGTTGCTTTTTGCTCTGGAAGTGGTTCTTTTGAAAAAATGGAAAATGGAAGCAAAAACTAAACTAACACCTGAGATTTGTGAATTTTCACGTTGCTAGGCATCTTCAAGCAAAGTAAGAGGCCTGAGGAAAGGAGGCCAATTTAACAGGAAAAGTTTTTCCTGGTGGCACTGCTTCTCTCGTTATCTAATGGCCTAGTTGGAAGGTACACTTTAACACTTTATTTCTTTTAGCAGTGTGTAGGCTCTGAATGGATTTGGAAAGTGAGTAGAATTTTCAGAAAGTTGTAAAGGTACATAAAGATTTAATGATGTGTTGGACACAGAGACACATCTCAGTAATACAAGCCCAACAGTCACCAAAACTCTCTTCCCTGTTAGAACAAGAAGGCTTCATTCCTATATACACATTTGTCAAAATTACAGGGAAAAACTAGACATCAACCTTTGCAGAGATGTTATAGAAAAATAGGAAACTGCTACCTACACCACTGCAGCCATAGCCCGAGAGAGGACCCTGAAACCAAGTGCAGAGGCATGTGGTTCATGTTAGGTGGAGCAGGGATCTCAGGGCTGCTGTTTCTGGCACCTTCCCTCTCAGAATTCAGGGGCCTCCAGAGACTCAGGCCATAGTCCCCTGGGCTATAACCCTTGTAGGGGATGGTGGGGAGCAGTGCAGTCTAATTCAGAGCTGGATGTTTGCTGCTGAGAAATGGCCATAATCTTGGACACAGAAATGCACTCTAAAGACTGAGTGGCAGTTTTCACGAACACTTAGAAACTCTCACGAGCAAGGAGAAATGAAAAAGGAAAAACTTAGGGCTTCCCTGTGAAGAGGCAAAGCAGCCTGGGCAAGATCTGAGATGGAGGCTGAGAGGCTGCTGTCTTGGCAGTGCGCATCAACCATGACATGCTTCAGCGTGGGACTTGGTCAGAAGTATGCTTGGGACCACGTTTTTGAGCAAATGACTTTGGACAGAGAAGGATGGTAACACCCCTGCAGTTGGCCTCGAGGGACACAAGTGGGCTCCATGCGTGGGATGGCCTTTAGAGGCACTGTTAGCTGGGTCAGGATGGGCAGGCTGGCTGGCCCTAGGCAGACGGGAGGGCAGCAGCCTTCCGAGGCCAGCTCTCCATGCACTTCACAGCAGCTGTGCCCAGGCTGGCTGGGATTGTGCACTTGAAGTCCAGCAGCCACCTTGCTGAGCTCCAGACATTGAGTGTTTACTTGCTATGAGAATAAGATACAGAAAGCTGTAGAACCTAGAATCCCAGGGCCAGGAAGCACGGATTTACCAAATGGGAAGCCAAGACTATGAAAACTTTTTCTTCTGCATCCCCGGTTTAGGTTCCCTCTATCTGATCCCTGAAGGAAGCACATTTGGCACTGCTGGGTTGCACTCTGCATCCCGGGAGCAAATGCCCTGCATTTCAAGGTCATCACTGCTACACAGGTAGTGTACAGCACTCTACTCTCCATGGTTTCTGATGCTGTGGTGGGCGACAAAGCCAGTGCATCCCTGGTCATTTGCCACAGCCACATTCCCTCATGCAGTATGAGATGTTATAGGGGATGCCAAGTGTTCCACTAGCCTGCAGATGGTACCACTTGGTAAAACCCTGCAGGAAGCAAAATGAGCTATTTCTGGAATGTACATTAATTCACTGAAGACCCTTCAGGACTGCTTCCAGGATGGAAAGGGTCCAGTGCAGAGCAGCTGCCCTGCAGCTCCCAGTCCCTTGCAGGGGTGGTGCCCCTGTTGGCACTGGGGAGCTAGAGCTGGAGCTGATGGTGCCCTCTTTCACCCCTTGGTGCTCAGTTGGGTCAGATGGGGAATCTGAAATTTACCATCCCAGAAGGATCAGGGCTGCAGACACCAGGGTCCTCTTCCTGGATGAATAGATGTTACACATTGCTGGCACCCTGGGAATGGAACTCTCTGCTGCTCACTTCTCCTGGCAGCGCAGCCATCCTCAGTGCATGGGCCTTGCTCTTTGGCTCATGAGCTACATGCCCTCCTCCAGTAGAGCCACCCGAGCACAGGTGCCTGCGAGGGCCCTGTCACTGTGCTCCTGTTAGCAGTGCTCCTCTCAGCAGAAGACTTTGGGTGCATTTTAGCACTCAAAGCAAAGCCCCCTGAAGTTCCCGCAGTTCCATGCCACTTCGCAGGACTCCTGGTCTTCCAGTCCCTCTCCACCCATGTGCTACAATGGCTAGGATGTTCAGCACTCATGAGATTATAAATATTCTTATTCCAGGCCAGACATGGCCTGCATGCTGAGAGGTCAGACTATTGTAGATTTCCCCTGTGGCTGGTTTTCCTGCATCTCTTGGGTGCAACAGACCTGCAAGAGTCAGTTCATTTTTCTCTCAAACTCACACACTGAGCCCCTTGCATCCTGATGTGTCCAGGAGATGTTTGGAATTCTTGCCCAGCAGTGTTTGACCAGTAGCACTCCCAAGAAGGGGGCCCACTCCTGTCCACAGCCACAGCTGTGGTCTGTGGCCTGAGAGGGACACCCTCTTAGGCCTCACTCTTTGAAAACAGATCCTGGGGTTCCACATCTGCTCTCACTGGGCCTAGGTACCCCACTTCATTCAACAAGAGGTTTGTGCTGGGAGCACCAGATGAGACTGGGCACTGCTCTGTGCTGCTGCATGGCTGGCAAACATGTCACCTCTGCCCACCAGGCCTGCACTGTCCTCTGGCTTCTCCACCAAGGTCATGAAGAGCAATAAGTTAGCTTCCCAGTGACAATTACATGTCTGCCACAAATGTCAGTGTAGGTGAACCAAGGGTTTGCTGCTGTGATTTCTCTGCTAGGGGCCTCCCATGCATCCTGTCCATCCCACAGGTCCCAAGATGCAATGTCCAGGAGTCCCATGGCCCACAGGCCAGGGATTCTCAGGACACTTGGGCTGCTGTCTGCTCACTTCTCCTTTTGGTCCTCTCTCAGAGCTAGGATGAGAGCCAGGATTTGCCTCATCCTGCTGATATGTGACATAATTAGTCCTTACAGAGTGTGGGCCTGGAATGCCCTGGCCAGAGGATGTGCATAAACTCTGCTGAGGTAAATCTTTGCACAAGTGCATGTTCCTGGGGTGGGCGTTAGCATACTTGGCACAGAAGTAGTTTTAAAGCTGGATCAACAGGTGTCATTTGGTTGGTGACCCAGATCAATGAACTGGTTATTGGGCAAGTGAACATGGCATTGCCTATACACAGATGAAGTGATGTTCTGAAGACCTCCAGGCAATGTTGCACAATGTAGAAGTGGGTAAGCCTTGGGGACATGCGAGATTTGTCACCATTTCCATCCATGTAAATGTGAATTGCTTATAACAGATATGGGAAACCCATGCCCCAAATTATCGGGAGAGTAAGTTGCCAACTTTCTCTAGTGAATGCAGCAGAACAGAAGTGCTCACTGTCTGAATTAGCGAGTATCCATTACCTGTTGGAGCCCTGCAGTTTGTAGAACTGAATGCAGCAGTGACGGGTGACCTCAGCCCTGAAGCTTTTAAGCATTCAGATGCTTCTCTATAAAATACAGTATTATTTTCAACTAAATGTCTTGGATACCAGTGGACTATGTGACTTTTTCTCCAGTATAATCACACATGACTCAGAAAGCAGGGTGTAGTGTGAGAATTTGGGAAGTACCCTACATATACATTCTTTGTATCCATTTAGGGACCAGGAAAATTACTGGACCCAATTTGTGGGTTTGGTGGAGCCAGCGGAGCCAAGCTGTGGCAAGACTCCAATTACTGACCAAGCAGCAACATACCTCCCCTCACAGAGGTGGGCTGGGACAGGAGGAGAGATGCTTCAGTGTTCACTCCATACTGTGTCCAAGAGGCATGAAAAGCTGTCTGTTCTCTTTTATTCCACATAAACAGATTTAGGTGAATGGCCTTGGGTGTTTGGAGAAATGGTGGGGGGACGTTTTGCAGTACACCCTTACTGCAAGCAGGCATCACATTCCCAGGGACCTGGCCTCTCTTCAGCTATAGAGTTCAGGCTCTAAAACTGGGCCATGGGTCCTCTGCCAGAGATTGTGAGTTTTATGGGGACAGCCACCCTTAGGCTACTCATCATCCAGCATTGGTGCCTTACATTGGTTGGATAATTACGTCTCTTATGCCCAGGGACACTGTGTTCTCTTGACCATGTTGCAAGTAGCTCAGGACACTTGCTTCAGCAGGTCGCTGATGCCTCCCCGACCCAGATGCCTCCATTACTTTGGAATTATAGCCTCCTGGTTACTCTCGGGGAAGCCATTCCCATAATGGCATCTACTACTGCTGCCCTCATCTTACAGAGGAGAGCCACCACGTAGCTTTTTAATAGCACTGGTGCCTTTATTGCTTATCTCTTCAATAAATGGTCCCCTAAGCCCACTCAGGAGCAAGACATCTGGTGGGCTCTGGCTTTGTGTAGCGAGTCTGCCCAGTACATCTGCCACCCAGAGCTCGAGCTCTCTCTCCACCATCTTCCTTGTTTTTTTTTTTTTTGTCCATTTTGCTTCATCTACTATGGACTTTCTCCTTCTCCAGGCTTGCAGAGCCATCCTAGCAGAATGTCAGCATCTGTCTCCAGGGATCCCACTATGATCTGAAATACTGGATCATGGAGAGTACTTTCATACCAGTGTCTTCTAGATTGACATCCATGCATGTAGAAGGGCAATGGCATTCACAAATGGGAGAGGGACTCCTGTAGGCATGTGGGGCCGAAGAACTGCATGTGTCCTCATCAGTGGATGTAGATTCCCCTGTCTTAAACTTAGTGTCTCACCAGCACCCTGCTGGGGGTTGGCAGTGGCAGCACAAACTGGAATTGCTGTTCTAGGGGACCTGTCTCTACATGTCCCACGCCTTTAGTATGCATTCTGCCAAGGACTCTGGCTTTTACACTTTTTTTTGATTACTCACCATCCTAACTCACCTTTCTTTCCACATTTTTCCTTTCATATGCTAATCCCACCCAGGACCTTCACTGGGTTCTGGATCTCGCATCAGGTATGACCACAGTGTATCCTGAACACTTAAATAAAAATAAATGTTTTACATTATAAGACCTGTAGCCATTGTCCTCCTCGGACAGTTCACATTGCCTCAAGGACACTCCTGCCTGCCTTCTAGCCCCTTGTGCAGCAGTGCTGGAGTATTCATTGATGAGTGTCTATAGTTGCAGTCCTGGCTACTCTGACCCCCTGACTTGGTTTGGAACAATTTCCTCCATCAAGGCCCAAAGTACAGCCAGCATCACCTTGATGTTGTATCTTTTGTTATTTTTATTTTTGGTACAAGAATTGAACTAATGATCTAGCACTTACCAGGCAGGAACTGTGCTGTAGAGCTACACCTGGCCCTGCTGTTGGATTTCAATTGACACACTTTTTGCAAGAGGACGACTGTGTGATATCCTCCAGGCACTCTGAAGCTTGGCCTCAGGATCATAAGTTTCATAGCCTGTGATGACACATCCCTAACGCTGGGATGTGAGAGTCATAGCCATGCTGCCCAGCAGGAGGACCAGGCTTCATGATAACGCTGTTTTTGTGGTTTATGACTTATTCACAGTGAAATGCCTCTCCTGATTGTGACGCCCACCCTAAAGCAATCCTGAGCAGATTTAAACCCCACGGTGCTCTCCCTTCCCTGGCAAAGCTGCCTGCCCTCAGCAGCAGCCCCTGCCCAGTTCATGCTTGTCAGCCTTGCCGTTGCGTTTCCTTGGTGTTCTCAGACATTTCTCAGGGGTGGAGTTATGTCCCAAACTCAAGTGGAAGGGGACTTGGGTGGCTGCACTCACTTGCTTCCATGGACCATGCTGCCAATGGTTTGGTGGGTCACCTCCCAAGGGAGAAAGGAGGGGCAGAGATAACCTATGGACAGCTCTGCCAAGTTGTCCCTGGGCCTGACGAGGCCTCACCTTTAGGGAGGATGCTGGCTCCTTAGGGAGGATGTTGGAATCCCATGGAGGACGCTGGCACCTGCAGGGAGGACTCTAGACACCCAGGGAGGACACCAGACCCATATAGAGGATGCCCAACCCCTGTGAAGGATGATTGCCTCAGACCCATAGGGAGGATGCCAAGCCCTCAGGGAGGATGATTGCTTGGAGACCAGAGGACTATCCCTGTAAGGTCAGAAACCCTTACAGGGGAGATTTTGACATATTGATGAAGTTTATTTTTAGCAAGTCCTAAATGAAAGCAAACATTCTGCCTAATATTGATCTCATAAAAATTTCATGACTCAGTACCAGAATTTGAGCTAAATTTCTGCACTATTTTTAAAAGCAAATATTGACACAAATAGTCCTTGGTCCATGCTTAACCTCTCCTGAGGTTTTGATATCTACATTGAAATATTCAGACATATATACTCCATATTGAGGTAATATATGAACTAGTAAACACCTTGTAGTAATTTAAACATTTCTGTGCAAGAAAATGTCTGTCAATACTATTTAAATATGAGACACAAAAGTGACCATAAAACCAATGTGAACAAGAGAAGTGAACATCTAAAAAGTGTCAGGTTAGCTCTGATTACTCACGACTTACTGGGCATGTTAAAATCCCAAGGGCTTCTTGCTACGTGTTCTTCCCTGAAGTAGGAGATGTGGATGGAGAACTTGCATACAGAGAACCCAGTGACAGCAACAGCAGAAGGCAATAACGCTTCTATGAATGCCACAGAAAACTTCTGGCTAAATGCTAAGCCTCCAGTGCTAAAAGTGTTGGTGATGTGCCTTTGTTTAAAAGAAGCTCAAACTTGAATAAAGTAAAATGAAATGAACTCAGATGAACCTTTAGGAGTACGCACCATGCGTGCAGGTTGTGGGAATAACTGACACACCGATTGCACCTTGGGGGGCCACCTGGCCCGGCTGTGCCCCAGGGACACTGATCATCATATGCTTCCTAGGCCCGACGGCTGAGCAGAGAGCATTCCTGGCACTGCACAGACAAGTTGTCCTCCAGCAAGGACCAGCCGCTCTTTGGAGAGTGTCTGTGCTCAAGAGTTGTTTGCTTTTCCTATTAGAACAGCTTGAACAAACAGTTTTGTTGTCCGTTGTATAAAAAGGTGACTCCTTTAATGGAAAATTCCAGGGAATGCTAAACAAGTCTATGATATTCAGAGTTGGGAGCACAAGATATGCTCCTGGGCAAAGCAGAGTGCGCACCTCAGAGGACACTTAGATTCCACTTAAAATTCTCAACATAGAAAGAAGGTAAATGGATAGGCAACCACAGAACTCCGAATTTATTTTGCCCTGTACAGTGAGAGACTACTGATCTGACAAGCCTTCTCACGGAGCTGCCATCACTTCCATTTCATTCATGCCTCTCTGCACAACCTCCCCCAAGACCCTTGCCTTTGCAAATGTCACAGCCTCATCAGTCCTATTGTCTTTCCCTGACAGGCCCCTCACAGCATGGAGGATAAAGCCCTCTCTGAAATGTAAACCGAGTGACTGGCCCACTTGGCCCTGAGGGTGCGTGTCCCACGTCTCTGGTGCTGACCCTGAAAATCCACACTCCATATCCAGGACAGTGGGGTTCTGAGGTCAGTGTTCATGCTCAGTATGCAACTTACTCTTCCCAACAAAAGAAGGATAAAAGCATTTCCTTCTATCTTTGCTATGCAGGCAGAACCCAGGGGACAACTGGATGTCCTAAGATGAGAACTGGAAAAGTTCAGGTTCCTCAAATGAAAGAACTCAGGCCTGACATTAAGTGCAGCCAGCAGACATTTTGTGCAGAGTGGTGGAGAGGAAGAAAAGTAGCTGAGGAGTCACTGGATATATCTGTAGGTCAGGGGCCCTTGAAGCCTAGGTGGCAGGGAGGCTGTGATGGGTCAAGAATGGAGATCCACAGCCCAGAGGCTGCACTGTGAGGACTGAGATCTCAGCTACTGAAGGGCCGAGCTTCAGCTCTTTGCTCACTGACTTGGCTCTCACCAATTCGTGATCAACAGAGACTGGAAATGTGTAGGACTCAACTCTATATGCTAAACAGGGTGCAGCAGTGCACATCTGTCTGCTCTGTAGTATAGAAAGAGCCCAACCATTCCCGATAAATCCATTTGTGATCCACAGGAAGCGAGGAGGCAGATGGAGGTAGCCTTTGGTAACACCATCTCCCTGCAGTTTCAAAGTAGCTGAAAGGATGACGCCGGTGTGTAGCAGCCACTGGGCCATGGTGTCTGAGCTTCTCTGTCTTTCTGGGGCTTGGCAGACTCCTGAGTGCCCCGGATTCCTTGCTCAGGCCTCTGTTGCAAGGCATCCTTGCCTGGAGCAAGCTGTAGTGGTGGCCAGCTGCAGGTCACGCACCTGTTCATCCATCTTTGCTCTCCTGGGTGCTCTTCTAGGCAAAGGGCCATCTGAGCAGATCCAGAAAAAAATGGAATGTAGACACAAAAAAAGTAGACACTACTTTAAAAGCAAACTGGAGGGCTGGGGTGGTCACTCAGAGACATAAGCACCTGCCTGGCGAATGCAAAAGGCCTGACTTAGATCAGTTCTTAACAACAACAACAGCAGCAGCAGCAGCAGCAGCAGCAGCGACAACTGGACACGAGTAAGGAGATTGTTAAAGACTTTACTGCCCTGCACTGGAAGAAAAGGAGTTAGAAAAGCTGTGCATGGTTCTATTTCCACAGGAAGTGGTTCCTGAGCTGTGTCCGGAGAGACAATGCTGCCTATGCACAGAGGGAGCATGGGAAAGGAGGGAGCAGAGACGTGGGGAGAGGTAGTGGCAGAAGGCGTCTTGGGTTCGTGGCTACTAAAGCAGCTTGGTGTCAGGACAACAAAGTCAGGGTGGCAGAGCTGAAGCTGGAGGGTGAGACCAGGTCACTGGGGCCTCGCTGGGGGTGGAGTAGTTGCTTGGGGGTAGGGCAGAGGGGGTGCAATGGGACCTCCAACAGAAGGTGCTGAGAGTAGAAAAGAACAAGTGTGGTGCTGTGGATGCCAAGCAAGAGTCCCCGTGCTGGCAAAGGGCATTGGCGAGGTGCTGCAGAACTCAGGCAGAGGGCATGAAGGCTGACCCTTGTGAGCTCAGACTGCGCGCGCTGAATTTGGGTTGTTTGTGCTCATAACTAGAAATTGCAGGGAACTTGCAGAGAGGAGTTTCCTAATGAAAGTCCAGTCACCCAGGTGGATGGAGTTCAAAGACCACAACTTGGATAAGCCCCGGGACAGGCTGCAGTGCTGGTAGCCCCGCGAGAGGCTCACTCCATGCCTCCCGCTGCAGTGGCATTTGCGTCACCTGGGCATGGCCCTGACTCCTAAACTGCCAGACAATCCAGGGGGAATTGTTTTTAATTAAGAACTTTTGTTGAGAGATATGGAATTCTTTCATTTTAATATTCTGGTATAAGCAAGTTAATTATCAGAACTAAAAGAAAATAAGCCAACATTTCAACTTGGTCCTTCGTTTAGAACCATAATTTTTATCTCGAGCTGCATGACATTTTGCTCTTTTTGGCTCTCAGCAGTCCTCCAGATGACCTTGGAAAGGTGAAGAATCATGTTCTTTTCGGTTATTTTAAAAATCCAAGTGGATAATGGGATCATGAAGGTCATACTTATTAAAAAGGGTCAGTGACATGCGTTTAGAAAGATGAGCCATGTGTATGTGAGGGAGAAAGATGTTTTGAAATTAATGTACCAATAATAAGATATTTATTACTAGATCATATTTGATTTTTCTCTTTCATAACAATTTAAAGAAATTGTGAAGCAATGTGCACATATGGATTGAAATACAGTTTAAAATCTGTGGAGCTCATTTACTTACTGAGTTGAGTAAATGACTTCTTGGATGCTCTCAGGGCAGGCCTGTGGTGCAAGCGGCCTCAGCTCTGCAGGGTCCTAGCTTAGTCTCCAGAGCCTAGCTTAGTCCCCTCCCCCTCCACCCTCTTGCTTTTTCCAGCTTTGGATTCATTTGTTTAGCTTATATAACCTTACCAAGCTAATAATCATATACACAGATTAAAACCCAGACTAACAGGACAAAGAATATACAGAACACTTACGACTACTGCGCCTGCTCTGCTCAGAGGCCCGTTCATCGTCACGTTTCTTGTTCTCCCAGGGTTGAGCCCTTCTACTCACCCCGCACAGCAATCTCCGTCCTGCGTGCAGCTGGCGGAGCATGGTTCCCAGGCTGGCTGGAGCCTTTGCGCTCTGAGAGTTGCTCTCTCCAGGGCTCAGGAGCTTGCAGTCTGCGCGATCACGTTTCTCCACTCTACCACGCGCTGGAGTCCAGCACAGGGAGTTTTCCCTGTTTTCAGTTGTATCCCTCCTTTTTTTTTTGTTCACTGGACTCTCAAAGTGTTATACCTGTTAAGTATTTAAACTATTTGAGTTAATTTTTATACTGAATGACAAATGAACATTTAGTTCCAATCTTCTACTTTAAATGTGAAAATCTAGTCCTCTCAGAATCTTTTGTTAGAGGTTTTACTTTCTCCAATAATTTTTCTTTTCTGTATTTAGTACAGGGCTTACAAGGTTTACAGGTGTACAGGGTCTAAAGGGTCTCACTGCGCAGATCAGACTTGTAGTGATCCACCTGTTTTCAGCCTCCCAAGTGCTAGGATTACAGGCATGTGCCACCACACCCAGTCTCAATCGCCATCTCAGCGCAACCCAGGGGCGGGGCCGACACAGCAGGCCTGGGATTGAAGCCCTGCCCCTGCACCTGCTTGCAGACACTTTAATGGGCTGGGCTATCAGGCCAGCCCTAACAATTTTTGACACTTTTGTCAGGGATCAGACTGTTGTACCCGTGTGGCTCATTTCTATTTTCTCTTTATTCTACTGGTCTCTGTGTCTGTTCTTATACACATAGGAGGCTACTTTTGTTACTATATATTTACATTTAGGAATCCGATACCCTTGTGCTTCCAGTGTTGCTCTTTTCTCTGATGAACGCCTTGGATACTCTGATCCTTTAGCGTAGTTGTATGAATTTAGGGTTTCTCTTCCCTATGGGAAGAGTGTCACTGGTGTTTGGGTCGGGACTGCCCTGAATCTGTGGCTCGCTCTCAGTAGCGTGGCCATTTTTTTTTTTTTTTTTTTTTTTTTTGTCTTTTTGAGACAGGGTCTCACTATGCAGTGCAGGCTGGCCTTAAGCTCACTTTGTAGCTCAGGCTGGTCTTGAACGCACAACAATCCTCCTGCCTCAGCCTCCCGAGTGCTGGGATTACAGGCATGCGCCACCACACCTGGCCCAGCATGGCCATTTTAATAAAATGAATTCTGCTGTTTTTCCTCTTCTGGGATCCTCAGTTTCTTCAGTGTTTCATAATTTCTTTTGCAGAATATTATATCATCTTGTTCACAGTTACTTCTAGGCATGTATACTTTTGGAGTCTACTGAGAACGGGCTTATTTTTCTAATTTCATACTGAGCTCACTATTAGTGCATAGGAAAGCCTACAAAATTTTGTGTTCATTTTGTTACCTTAAGGAATATGTTTAGGCTATCTCCTGCTATAATTTTCATACTCTTCTAAATATGGAACCGGCATCTTGAAATAAGGATATTTGAATTTTTCCTTTCCTATTTGTATCTGTTTTCTTTTCTGTAATTCCTCCAGTCTATCATTGAGGAGATATATTGGAGTAATGAGAGGGGATATGATTGTGTCACTTGTGATTTTAGTAGAAATGCTTTTAGTTTTTTTCCCCATTCAGTGTGATGTTGGCTGTGGTATGCTAGACATCTTTCTGTACCTCATTCTTGAGAGATTCTGTCATGAGAGGATCCAGGATGTTGTCAACATCATATTTTGAGGGATCATGAGATTTTCCTCTTTGAATCTGTGTGATGCATTGTGTTTATTAATTTCAAAAGTTTGCATCATCCTTGCATCTCTGAAATGAGGTTGACTTTATGATTTTTTTAATGTGTTATCAAATGCAATTTGCAAACATTTTATTGGAGATATTTTATTTTTTTAAATCTTTTTATTTATTTCTTTGGTACAAGGTCTTGCTATGCAGTTCATAGTGATCCACCTGTCTCAGCTTCCCTAGTTCTTGGTTACAGGCATGTGCCACCATACCTGGCTTCAGTGGCCATCATTGGGATCAAACTCAGGTCCTTGCACTTGCCAGGCAGGTGCTTAGACCACTGAGTTATCTTTGCAACCCCAGAGGATACTTTATTACTATGTTTTCAAGTACATTGGTCTATAGTTTGCTTTTTCTGTGTCTGTGTCTGTCTCAGCAACTTCATAGGCTGAGTCTGGAAAAATTAATCCCCTTTTCAATTCATGTATAGTATGAGAAGCAATTGTGCATGTTGTGCTTTAAATACTTTTAAATTCAGTAGTGAAACCACATAGTTTTGTGCTTTGTTGGGAGATGTTACTGTTTCTTTAGTCTCATTGCTTGCTTTTTTATTTTTAGCACAGGTTTTACAGAGTGTCACTACACAGATCAGACTCATAGCGATCCTCCTGTTCTCAGCCCTCCAAGTACTGGAATTACATTTGCACACTGCACACCTAGTCTCAGTCGCAGTTCCAGTGCGCCTCTGGGGCAGGGCTGGTACAGTACGTGGTGCTGGGGATGGAACCCTAGTCCTTGAGCCTGCCTAAGCAGACACTTTATTCTTCTGAGCTGTCTGGCTAGACTTCATTGCCTGATACAGATTGATTTACCTTTTGTTATATTCTTTTGATTCAATTTTTGTAGGTCACATGTCTTTATTATTTATCCATTTTTATAGATTTACCAATTTATTGAAATATTTCTAAAATAATTCCTAGTGATTCTCTAGGTTTCCATAGTATGCATTATTATGTTTTCTTTTATACATATTGCTTAATTTTAGGAAGCTGGTTCTTTTGTTAGCTTGGCATAGCATGTAGCAAAGATGCTTACTTTTCAATGAATAAACTCTTGGCTTCATTGATCTTTTGTGTGGTTATTTTTATCCCTATTGCATGAATTTTGGCTTTCATATTTATTACTCTTCTCTGTATACTGGTTTTCAGTGTGCTTGTTAGTTTCTAAGACCTTGAAATATGTACTGATAATATGTTCATTTTGTATTTCTTTGTTTTTAATGTAGATATTCATAACTACAAATTGCTCACTTAGAACTGTCTGTGATGTACCTCAAAGATTCTGATACACTGTTGTATGGCTGGTGTCTAGAAGTCCTCCTAAAGCCTCTTGCAGACCTGGGTGGGCTTCTAGGTTTTGAGTGATTTGTGGCCCAATACTGGGATTGTGGGTGTGATTGCTACACCCATCCTGGGAGGGAGCTGGCACACAACACAGAGGAGGGGAAGAGGCTTGCTCTCTGTCTCTCCTTCCTTGTGCTCTTGCTGTTTTGCTGCTTTCCACTGCCATGAACTGCTGCTCTTTGCCATGTGCCCCTCTGCCTTTGAGCCAGCTGAGTATGGACTGAAATCTCCACTAATTGTGAGCTAAATAAAACTTTCCTTCCTTAATTTGCAGTACCAGGTATTTTGGCTTAACAATGAAAGAAAAATAACCAATATATTATTCTTCCATTTTCACTTGGTTCTAAGAAATTGAGATGTCTCTCCTGACTTCTACACTGTCCCTCTGATCATTCAAGTGTACCATCCCATTTCTAATTGTTTTCATATTTTCTTTAATTTCTGCATTTCTTCTCATTTTATCCTATTATACTCTGATAAAATGGAAGAATTTCTTTCTCTTTTTGGTATTTTTTAATTTTAAAAATTCTTTTATGTATATATATATATGTATGTATTTGGTACAGGGTCTCACTACGCAGCTTAAACTTGTAGTGATCTTCCTAGTGCTGGGATTACTGGCACATGCCACTATATCCTGTTTTGGTGGCTAGCACTTTTCCTATCCTGGGACCCACACAGCATGTAGTACCGGAGATTGAACCCTGGTCCTTGCACTTGCCAGGCAGGCACTTAGATGGCAGAGCTGTTTCCCAAGCCTGGCATTTGTTATTATTGCCCTTGTGGCCTAAGATATGATCTGTTTTAAAGGAAGTTCCACAAGGAACTAAAAGAATAGAATTCATTATATAGTTGTTGGATATATTAATATTCTGTAGATTATAGATGTCTCTTAAATTTGTTTTATACCTAGAGTAGTTTGACTTTGATATTTCTTTATTTTTTTCTAGTCTCTATGATCACTATTATTGTATGCTTTTTGTTGATCCTTTATGAATATGTAGTCTCTTCTAGTTTTGATTTGAACTCTTTTGCTGGATGTGACTGTAGCTAGTTCTACCTGCTATTGGATTTTTATTTTCTTGGCATATCATTTTCCACACACTGATTTAAAATAGGGCAATCTTATCTGAAATGTACTTATAAAAATCGGCTAAAATGGCCCGAGTGTATTCTGTACCATGCAGACAGGATTGTAGAGTTGGGTTATTTTCAGCCCATTTTCAAATAACAGTGATTAAAAAGAAAATGAAGCAGACAGATAAACAAATGAACATGTCTTGAAAGTGACTGGAACAGTGAAAGGCCAAGAGGCTCAGCCCTTTGGAGTGTGAGAAAGAAGCAGTGATGTACACTGAGAAATGCAGTGAAGGATTGTGAAGGATGCGGTGAAGAGCTGAGCATTTCCTCTTCCTGCAACCAGCAGGCTGTTACCTGGATGAACTCCTTTCTGTTTATCTCTTTGTAAGTCCTGGTTCACAGACTCAGGGCAAAGCAAGTGCTGGAGTCCACCAAAGGCTGCCTGTCTCCGGCGCTGGGGACCTGCTTTTCTGCACTGTGCCTAATGTGGCCCCCACCAATTTTCCTGTTCCTGGATGTGGGTTCCTCTATGGATTTCTTGTAGACTCACGTTTCAAATTTGTGCCCTTATATGTATTGACTTCTTTATTTTCTATTTTCCTACTCTCTGAGTATTTTTCTGATTGAATTTCCATGTAGATCTTGATCCCCTTCAAAGTCCCAAGGCATAGCCTCAAGTTAACCTGGGGTGTTTGGTCAGCCAGGTCTTTCACATTCAGGGAAGAGGGTGCTGTCCCCACAAGGTGTGGCTCAGCCTAAGCCTCTTGGCTCTCTTCTGCCCCATGCTCTGTACCTTTAGGGGAGAGATGAGGTCGATTTCATGTTTCTAAAATATTGAAAATCTGATATGTCACATCAAGTTCTGCCTAACAGGCTCAAGTAGCATAGATCCAGTCTCAGAATGTAGTCAATGTTACAAAGCAACAATCTCAGTGAATTTAAGGTCACTGTGATACATGGACATTCATTGCTCCTGAGTGGACCACTGCAAATCAATCGCTCTGTGTAGATCAACAGAGCACTTAGCATATTTTTCTACACTAAATTACAATTTCTTTTAGTCTTTCAGAAGAAGAGATTTCTATTTTCTTGCACTAAAAGAGACACTTGCACTGTATAATGCTCATTGTCTACTTTTTGGCATTTAAATAAACTAAGAAGAATGTCCATCTTTCCTTCTCACAGCAGAAATTTGCTTTCTGCTTAAGCTTGTGCTCATTAATGTTAGTCATTGTTTTTCACATGAGCTCAGATATAGATATAGAAATTGTAGAATACAGATTATATATTCTGTAATCATATACAATTATAGATGGATTCAGATATGAGCTGTACAAGGCTTAGAAACAGAACTAGGCACCACAAACAAAAGCCCTAAATCTTAGGTTTTAAACCATATTTGAGAAGTTGTTTTGAGAAAGTACTCAAGTCCATTTTGATTATCAAGTGTGGATTCAGAATTACAACTTCATTTTGAATAAAACACAGTATAAAATTT
Source organism: Ctenomys sociabilis (assembly GCA_004027165.1). Lineage (NCBI taxonomy): Eukaryota > Metazoa > Chordata > Mammalia > Rodentia > Ctenomyidae > Ctenomys > Ctenomys sociabilis. The sequence continues at coordinate 62,497 of PVKA01003937.1, read as the reverse complement.
TCAATTATTCTTTATACTAATTTTAATCTTTAGAACAAAAGTTTTCTTCATTCTGGAATCATACTAAGTTTTGCAGGGTCTTTAAATCTCCGAATTACATGCAACTATCTTTGATGGATTTCTACTACTCTCTTCAACTTCATAGATTTTAATGAAGACTTGAAGCACGTCAGGAGATGCCATCACACTTCTCCTCCCTAAGGAAAAGCAGGACCTTAGGGCTGCGGGTGAGCAGGGACACCATCCGTACTCCTGCTCACCAGTGCAAGGTCTGTGTCCTGCGCGAGTGACCAAGCTCTGGGTTGATGCTGTTATGCAGGGCCCCATTCCAATTTCTTTGTCTTCTAAGGAGACTGGAAAGTAAGAAAAAGAAATAAGAAAGACTGATAATCGTGGATGATCATTTTGTTTTTAATTTTAAGCTACAAGATAACACTCTCATTTGAGTTTCATCCACCATAGTTCTTCTTAGTCACCTGGGAAATGGAAATGTTAGCGCGGCTTTCCTAAAACACCGTGTACTGAGACAGACAGAGATGTGTTGTGAGGACTTGAAGATGAAAGAGAAATTTTTGTCATAAGCAAAGCCACTTGGGAGTGGAATTTAAGACCAGTATATGACAACATTCAAATCATACTGAGTTCCTAGCAATGTGACAAGCTATAGAATGAAAAGAAAATAAATCACTGGAGATGTGAAATTCAGAATGTCAACTTTCACAGATTTTGAAAACTAACAATTTGTCAAGCTAGTTTCTAGAGAAAAAGGACAAACTGATAAAAAGGGATGTAAAATTTCCTTAGGAAGCACTGTTTTGTTTGTTTGTATATTTTAGGGATGATTGAACATTGGACAATGTCAGGTGTAACAGCTTGTTTTTACAAAACAAAATTTATGCTAATCTCTTTTAATTATTCACTTCAAAAGGTTTAAAAGTCTTCTTTGTCATGATTTCTTGGTAAAATAGAAAACTTATTATTTTCAATTAGTAAAAAAGTAGCCATGCTTCAATATCAACAATGGTCCTGCCAAAAATAAATAATGCTCTTTCCTTACAATACACAGCTTGTTCTACATTACTCTTTTTTTTTTTGGTGACTTCCAGGTACCTTAAGGGCAGGTCTTGTGCAGCTTCTGGAACTGGGAATGGAATGCCATGTTATCAGCCTGACTGAATTTGCCCAAGTGACACTTTAAACAGCTGAGTTAACAGGCAAAGCTCAACAACTGAGCTACCTGGAAAAGCCCCTACATTACTCTTAAACTTTCTTATAAGACTGAAAGTACAGTACCTATGCTGCTTTTACATTTTATCAGTTTGCTACTCATGTATAACTATAGCTTCTGATATACTTAAGACTGGAGAAATTGAGTGAACTTTCAGGCATACACTTTAATGTGTTTGCCAGTAAAGAGAAGATAAAGGCTTCAAATAAGCATCTGATATACCTTCCTAGGCAAGCCAATCTCAGGTTGGCACCTTATTGCTATTCCCTTTGATACTACTCCCCTTGTACTATCAAATTTAAACCAAATTGTATGCAAAATTTACAAGCCAGCAGAAATACAGAGAGGGAGTTCTCATTCCTTTGAAAGCAACAATGACCAAATAGGAATTTCCATCCTCTGGGTGGGTTCATGCAATCAGTGGGTAAGGGACTAAAAGAAGAGCTCAACCAGAGGGAGCTAAATTACAGTTTCGTGTGGCAAGCACAAGTGTGTGAGGCCTGCCAGGACATGGAGTGCATCAGCTGCTGTGCCCTCGGGGTGATGGTATTGAATTTCCTAGAAGGGTCTCACTGGTCTCCATTCCAGTCTGTCGTGGAGACAAAAAGCCCAGGCACAGTAGTCAGGATACAGAAGGAGCTGCACCCTAATCAGAGCCTCCTGTGTGCCAGCCCTGGCTCAGTGAGCCATTAGGGGGCTGCACATTGCGGCTGTCAGGCTTCCCCATTTCTAGGGGGAGCTCCTTTTCAGTGTGTGCTCCTGATGCAAGACAGATCCCAACTCCTGAATGCTGTGTGTGGAATAGGTGGACAATCCCTCCCTTGGGTCTGGGCTGGTTGTGCCTTTATGACTGCAGCCTTCTGGTAGAAGTGACATGATGTGGGCTCTATGCCTGGCCTTTCAGGAAACCCCTGCCTGAAGAAACCCTTGTGCTGTTCTCCCCAGAGCATAACTCACCTGCCTCCGAATCAGGGAACTGCAGGAAGAACAAAGAGTGCTTGGGCACATCCAGCTTGGTGCATGGCTGAGTGTTTACAGGCTTTTCACACAGTAATGGGGGCAAAGGGATGGCTACACTCACAAAGTCACCCCTTGGTTGTGCCTGACAACCAAGGTCCTGTTCATATAAGGTTTGAGGTTATAGAGCAGAATCCAGAACCGTCAGAAGAATTATGCATTTATACCTGCTTTGTCCTGCCCTTCCCAAGATCCCTACTAATTAGACCATTTTGGGCTGCAGTGTAGTGGACCTATCACAGTGCAGCAGTCTTGCCAAAATCTCATTCCACCAGAGGCCCAGGGAAGCTCTATAGTGTCTGACCTCAGGATCCATTGCTCTGGTGAGGGCCTGAGGACTAGGCTTCCTAGAGCCCTGGTTCAGCTGTGAATAGAAGGAAAATCATTGCCTTCATGAAACTTGTAGTTCAGTTTGGAGCTGAACTATGCTAGAAATTTCTACAATTAGATGTTCTCAGGTAGAAATCTTACTTGAGTCATAAATCGGAGTTTGTATAGAGACCCAGGATAGAATGTGAAAACAGAAGGTCAAGGACCAGATAATCTATGAATGCTAAGAGCTTTAGCACTATAATTCTAAAGTGGAAGGAGCAGTGGGAAATATAGCTGATGTTACTCTGTACAAAAGATTTGTGAACACCATACTTTCAGTATTTATTTACTAAAGAATTACCACCTAGTACATATGTTCAGTGGTGTTAAGGTGACATAAAAATACAATTCAATACTTGGAGTCAGAATTTCTCCTAGTAGTATTTAGACAAGGTATCATGTCTGCATCTTGTACTATGAATAACTACTACAAAGAAGATAAAATCCAATGTATTTATTATTGTAACTGTCTTACTAACCTGTTTTGAAACTGATATTATTTAGTCTATAGCATGATGGCCTTGCTTCTTTACTTCAGTTGCTGTCCTTTCAGATAACTGAGGTGTGTGACTTCCATGTATTTCTATGTCTTTGACACTTGGACTTGCTCTGGGTGGGCTGGAGGATTGAGAAAGATAGCCTTTTGCTTTTTCATTTTGGCATTTTTGAAGCTGTTCAAAAGGAAGCTGCTTAGGCAGATGCAGGGACTTGGGTCTGTGTCCACTTAGTAAGGATCCTGGGAAGGGCAGGACAAGGCATATATGAATGCATAATTCTTTTGGTGGTTCTGGGTTCCGCTCTATAACCTCAAACCCTATATAAACAGGACCTTGGTTGTCAGGCATGAGGAAGGGGTGACCTTGTGAGCGTAGTCTCATTGCTATTTGTTTCTCAATAAAAGTAATAATAATAATAATAAATAATAATAATAATAGAGGAACTATGTGCATTCTGTGAAGTACCAGGAATGAAGGTCAGTTCCAGGAGAAACACTTTCTCCTCCATGGAGAAAAATGTAGGAAAGATATCTGAGTGCTGAGAAGGAAACACTAATTCAGAGGTGGGGAAAACTGAATAGAGAGAAAACAATTAATGAATGGAAAATCATGAAAAAGGTCTACAGGAAACAGAGGCTAAGCAATATTAAAAAATAAAAAAATTATAAATGATACAAAATTTCACTAAAAAAATAATATGAATTCAGCAATGTTTGTTGTATTGCATAGTGTTGTTTTCAGATGAGTTGCTCAGATTGGCACATATATGCATGCAAATTTAGAACAAGGAAAAAAGTTGTAAGACACGAAGAAGAGAGAAAAGAGAAGAAAAGGAAAATGAGATGAAAAGAATGTTAAATATTAAATGTTCTTTTCAACAAATCAGTAGAAATCCAAACCATCCTGCTTACATACATAGATATATCTCTCCCACACCCATCCTTCTCCTAATCTCAGTAATTCCTTCCTTTCTAAAAAATGTATGTCAGTACAGGGTGTCATTGCCTAGGTCAGACTCATAGTGATCCTCTTGTTTTCAGCCTCCCAAGCCTGGGATTAGAGGCACATACCACCACGCCCATTTGCTGTCTCAGCTGCCCCACAGGGATCAAACCCAGGTCCCTGCATCTGCCTAAGTAGCCTGAGTCTGCCTAAGCAGCTTCCTTTTGAACAGCTTCAAAAATACCAAAATAAAAAAGCAAAAGGCTGTCTTTCTCAATCCTCCAGTCCACCCAGAGAAAGTCCAAGAGTCAAAGACATAGAAGTATTTGGAAGTCACACACCTGAGTTGTCTGAGAGGACAGCAACTGAAGTAGAGAAACAAGGCCATCAGCTATAGAATAAATAACATCAGAAATAGTCTCTCAGCTCAAAAAAAATGACAGTCATGAAAGAATTGTTTGGCACAGCTAAAGAAGACATACACAAAGAATACAGGAGAATAGAAATATGATGGAAACATTGAATGACCAGTAGAGGCAAGAATTAGAATGCATGAAACAGATTCAAACATATCCAGGAAATTAAGAATTCCATTGAAAGCTGGCAAAATAACTTGAATGAAACTGTAGATGCACTTGCAGACCTTGAAGACAGGGAGGCAGCTAATGAACATGAGAGGAAAGATCTCTTAAAAATAACAAGGAGCCAGGAAATAACAATTCAGCAGCTAAAAGATGACATGAAGAAAAGCAATATAAGATTAATAGGTGTCAGCAAAAAAACAGGAGTCAGCACAAATGGCATGAGAAGGCTATTTGCACAAGGAGTTGCAGAAAGTTTCCCAAGCATGAGAAGCTAAGCAATAGGGGTACAGGTTGGACTTTGACAGGAAGGATGTCTGGTGAGAAATTCTCAACTCTGCACAGCCACAGGGCAGTATAGGAACAGGGTGTAATAATCAGAGGTCCCTAGATATGTAGAATGTGTTGTGTAGCTTTCAGACAGATGGACATGGAACAAGATTTCTTTTCAAGCAGTGGATCACAGGGTTTTTACCCTGCAGCCTGCTAGCTGGAGACACAGAGAAGCCAGTGAACTAATAGCACTGAATCTCAGGGGTTGAGAACTGGTGTGGTCCAGGCACAGGAGGAGATGAGGTATTCTAGGTATGGAAACCTTCCTCCTCTTCCTTCCCCTCCTCTTCATCCTTCTCCTCCTCCTTCTCCTCCTCTTCATCCTCATCCTCATCCTCCTCCTTCTCATTCTTCTTTTCCTCCTCCTCCTCCACAGCACAAAAGCTGTGGGTGAGAGATATCATTAACCTTATTTTTCCTTCAAACTCACCACATTTCCTCAGAAATATTCTCCTTTTCCTTCTTTCTTCCACTACATCAGGTGCCAGTGTCCTCAACATCAGGTGGTATGCCCACCTCATCTTCCTCCTCTTCCTCATTCTTGTCCTTCTCTTCTGTGTCCTCCTCCTCCTCCTCCTCCTTATCTTCTTTCTCATCCTCCTCATCCTCCCTCTTGTCCTCCTCCTCTTTGTCCTCCACTTTCTTCTCTTCTTCCTCCTCCTCCTCCTGATGCTGCTGTTCAGGCACCCGGGTCTGTGAAGGTGTTCACCCATCCTGCAGGGCCAAGGCTAAACTGACTGCAGCACCTGAATCTAATCTCACATGTGAGCATGCTCTGACAGATACACAGAAGTGTTTTCCCAGAGTTAGAGGAGGGATTTGATCCAATAAAGTGAACTTATAAAATTAACTGTCATGTAGGGGCCCTGCATTCTGTGCTGAGCTTGCCCAGTGTGGTCTGTTTTCTGCAGTGTGCTCTCTGTAGCTTGATAAATGGCTGTGGCAGACATGCAGGGCAGGAGCACGCCTGGTGTGTAGTTTCCACAGAGGAGAAGATGTCAGCAGATGGGAAGATGCTGCAGAAAGCAGGAGGACCTTGGGCCGTACACTAGCAGCTAGATACAGCCAGCAGCAGAAGCTGTTGGGAAATTACTGCATCTTACAGGGCCTTAACCTAGATGTGCAAGGGCAAGATGCCGCTCATGCTCACATGTCGAGCCCTCGGACGAGGGACATGTGCTGCTGGTCCTTGGGAGGAGACTGATGGTGTGCAGCAGGGAGGCATCCACTGATCCATGACTTTGATGTATGAAGTTAACTACCACTGCTGCTGGGAGAAGCCAGTACAGCCTGGTCACTAAGTCTTGTGCTTCCATCACCATTTGCACGCAGTGATGGCTACTTCTGTTGCTGTTTACTGTGCCTGTAGTGACACCTAAGGGGGCTGGAGCTGGGCTGATGACAGCGCCAGTGACAAAAGCTAGAGTCTGCGGTCGCAGCCTTTGTTCTCTCTTCTGTGTCTCCTTCAGGTGTACGTGGAGGACGAAGCTTGCTGCGAGTTCACACCACCTCCGGTGCAGTGTCTCCCCTAGCCCCATCATCAGCGTGGTGCAGACAATGCAGTGGTGGGCCTGGCGATTTTAGTGGCGACACTGCAGTGAGGCTAAATAAACAGGCTCCCTCCTCCATGTCCTTCCTCACTTCCCTTCAGTCCTGGGCAGCCTGTCAGACTGCCCGGAGCACAGCACTGTGGGCGTGAGATATCATTAACCTCATTTTTCCTTCAGAATCACCACATCTCCTCAGGAATATTTTTCTTCTTTTCTTTCTTTCCCCCACTACATCAGGTGCAAGAGTCCTCAATGTCACGTGCTATCAAAGCCCCCACTGAGGTGAACAATTACTATGCAATCCTGCATGGCTGGGCATGGTCCAGTGCCCAGGAAGGTTGTGGATAATTATTGCCCTTTCTGTTGCTCCAAATCCAATTAGCATCACCAGGAAGAATTAGGTAGAACAATAAAAGGGGGGATCGTCCTAGAAAGCACATGCAAGAATAAAAAGACAAAGGCTGTCCTGATGCTTTTATTTCCATTTTATTTGTAAATTCTCAAAGTGTTGTCTGAAGGCTTTGTGATATAGTGTAGATGTGAGCCAACAGAGTTCGGGTTCTCTGAGCATCTGGCTCTGGCATCTGCTGGAGCTCAGGCATCAGCTCAGAGTCCCTGTCATGTGTGGAAGTCTAATTAAGTAGCAGACAAGGCTGGAAGGCCTGAAGGACACTTACATCAGTGTCTAAAGGTTTATAGGTTCTCATAAACCTCTTAGATCAGTGATACAGAAGTACAAACCTCAGCAAAACCAGTCCGAACTTTCAAGTATGGAATGCACAGCATTGGAAGGGCTTGGACAGAGGCTGCAGCCAGCTCAGGGTTTGAAAGGAGAGCTGGAGCAGAGGATCTGAGTGGGCCGGGCGTTCAGCCAGGCTGTGGCTTAAGTGATCTTCACAGGCTCAGAAAAAGCTCGCTTGTACTTTCCTCATGCTCCGTGCATTGGTAAGTTCACTCTTCAGACTCGGGGACTCTTGCTCAGGTGCTAAATTCCGTTCCGGTCTTTCACCCATTTCTTCTACTTCTTCTCTTCCTCTTCTTTTTTCTGCTTCCCTGCCTTGCCCCTTTCTGCCTCCCTTGTTTCCTTCTATCCCTCTGTGTAGTCTCCTTGTGCACTAATACTGAATTCCTGCTCAGCCTGAAGTGCACCTGGTTGCATACACCCAGTAACTCTTTAACAACCCTCTGCAACCAGCTCATCTCACATGTAAGGACCTTGGCAGCTGAGGTTTTCCTCAGAGAGTCCATGCTCCCAGTCTGCACCTGCTCTTGTGGAGAGGCGTGGTCTACTGTTCCTCGCTCTGGTCAGGAGACATGACACAAAGCAGATTGCCTCTGTTAACATGAGACTTTCAGTATATCTGCTTCTTTTCAACCTAACAGTATCTTGGGATCAAAATGCTTTTTGTTTAAAATTCATGCAAGTATCATTTGGACATATGAAAATTTATTTTCTGCATAAATTAATATTAATGAAAATAAAATAAAAGTTTTGATATTTAAGCATCACAGAAGTGACACAGGCTGTGTAAGTGGATCTGAGATGCTGGGTTGGCCCAGCCCAAGGGGCAATGGTCTAGGAGTTCACCTCACAGTGACTGTTGGGACCAGAACAGCCTGCCTTGCTAGGGAAACCACTGTCCTCCCCACGGGGAAAGGCAGCAGGCTGACATGCTGTCAGCACCACAGGCTTGCAGATTTACACAGAAGTGTGGCCTGTGGGACAGCCAGCGGTTATGTGTACTACTGTCAAAGGGAGGCTCAGTTTCTGTACTGTGTGCACACCATTTCCTAACCTTGTAAAGAGCACCCTTGATTCCCTGCTTCAGCACATGTTTTAACCTAGAAATGGGGAGGTGAGGAGCAGTTGGTAATTTCAAAATTAATAAAGAACAGTCAGAGTGTTTAGGAAGGGAGGTGGGTATATAAGAAAGGAGTAAAAGACCTCAGATTCTACAAATTATGAAGACTAAGGGTCTAATGATGTTGACTAGCTGCCTCATGTCGATATGTTAACTATAGAGAGCAATGTTAACCAAATGCAGGAGAGGATCACAGGTCTGAGGCAGCCCTGGGCAACTGGGTGATTTAGTGATGTTCTGTCTCAAAATAAAAATAAACAAATTAAAAAATAAATAAAAATACAGCTCACTAAAATGACTATGGGTTCAAATACCATAACTGAAAACAGTCCCCTGTGTTGTTACCTGTGCAGAATGTAGCCTTCAATAATTCTTCATTATAATTTGGCATTGTGTTTTGAAGATACTGAGTGAGGCCTATCACGTTCATTACCCTCTAATTGTTGAAGGTCACGAATATCCACCAAAGAGAATCTAATAGTTTAGAATGAGTACATTCAGAACATTGCCTCTACCTAGTAGTTCAGTAGCATAGAAAAAGCTAAAGCAACAACAAAAAGAGACTAATTTACTTTAAATAAAACAAACTTACAGAAGTCTAATTAAAGTTATGATGAGATGTTCACTGAGTAAAAGAGATAAGTGATTAAATAACATTTATAAAATAGGCAGAAGTATTTCAGAAAAGATTATTACAGGAACAAAATGAATATCCTGGAAATAAACCAATGTATTCAAAAACAATAAAATAAAAAGTCAATGCAAGAAGACCTCTAGACAAGACATAAGATAGGAAAAGAAAACAAGAATCTTTTACTTATGGATTTATCCAGAACATAATAGGGGCAGAAAGCAATGCCAAATATACAGGAAATATACAAAATACACAGAGGACGGATTGTGTTAAAACACAGAGGTATATAATAAACCATTTGACGGTCAACTGGTATTTTCTGAATTAAGCTATTTTGGTTTCGAAGGGAGAAAGCAAGAAAGAATCAGACGACAGACATAGAAAACTGAGGAGTGAAGAGGGCTTAGTGAGGACGTTACCCCTCTACCCCATCCAGAACAGAATCTTGTTTTTCATTTGCTATTGCTCCAGAATGGAGTTGGCTTAGGAGATTCCTTGTGTAGCTCTCACCGCTGGGAAGGGGCCTCAGTGCGGAAGTCACATCAGCTCCCACATGTCCATCTGAGTGGTACACTCCAATCTGAGGAAGGGCTTTCTCTGCGTGCCCCCAGGGGCACAACTGTGGCTGGCTCCTGGCCTCACAGGGTCTTAGATCATCATCACTAACTTTGCGAGTCTGGTTCAGTGCAGTTCTCGCTCACCCGGGCTCTGAGCCACCCTTTATCCTAGCGAGAATCCTTCGGCGCCCTTCCTGGGGGCTCTTTGTCTCCTTGCAGACTCAGTCTACCCGGGGGGTATTCCAAGCATGGGTAGCTCATTAACTGAAGGTCTCCCAGCACCAAGTCCTTCTTTCCTTCCTCTAGACAACTGTCATGGCAGTTCAATGTCACAGGCCTTCTCTTCAGTGTCTATGTATTGAGAGGCACCAGCTCTGAAGGTCTTGGCATATTTGGAATAATGTGCCTTAAGAGAAAGCTTCCCGACTGTCAGCTCTTCCTTAGCCAGATTTTACTTCGGACCTACTGGACACACACTTTGAGAACCTGTCCCCTCCTGCCCTTCACACAGGGGCATGTGGCTCCTGCAATGTTGATCTTTCCCCCTTCTGGATGCAGTATGGCTCCAAGTAGCCCACACAAGGCTTGACCCTTGCCAGATACCCATCAAGAGGGGGCACTGGGCAGGCAACTGGGGGCTGTGCTGCCCTGGGTGAGAAGCCTTGCCCTGGGGGAGGAGCCTGATCCTGTGGGGAGAAGCCTTGCCCTCCCCGGACCTGTAGACTTTCACCTGGAGGAGCCGAGCCTGGGTCCAGATGCTGGGGGGGGGGGGGGCTCCAGGATGTTTCCGGCAGGAGTGGGCTTCGAGAGCCTGCTGCGGGATGCTGCTGTACCTGCCCAGCTCACCTGGCTCACGAGCTCACTCTTTGAAACCATGTAAAAACTCGTGTCTATAGCTTGGTCTGCTGCCCACACTGCCAGGATTATTCAGAAGCCCAATATGAGAGGGAGGGCCTGTGTGCCAACAAAAAGGCCCCAGGCTTTCTGCTCTGTCTCACAGTGATTGCCAGCTGAGGGGAGTGCTTCACTGTCTTTTCCAGAAGTCACTAAGGTTTGCAGCAAGGCAATCCCTCTGCTTCTGTGGTGCTCTATGGTGAGACATGACTGTGGGTCCCCTTGCCCTTGCTCAGTGTAGTGGCCCACAGGTGACCCGTAGTGGGAGCTTTGGCCATGGGAGTCTCAGGTCCATCTGTACTCCACCATGATGCAGGAGGACTGGGTAGGGGCCTGGGGTCTACATCACAATGCCAAGCCATCCTTTCCTCTCAGGGCTGATCCTACATGTTAGCACCAAAATACCTACATGTCTGAGTAGGGTCTCCTCTCTCAAGGGGATACTGTATGAATAACTTAAGGCACAAGTCATACCTTCCCACATGTTGTCCTCCCACCATCAGTGAGACAGGGCAGTGGGGTTGAAGCTGCAGCATGCGCTGCGTGGAATGCTATTTGTTACCAATGAAAGCATCACCCAAGCTGGCATAAGCTTCGGCTGTGAGATGCTCATGGTGGGGGGAGTCATGGCTCAGGCTTCGCTGGCAAAGTCTCCCCTGATGGAAGCACACAGAGCAGGCATGACTCTCCTCTCCATTTCTTTTCCTCCCTGCCTGTTCTCTCAGGGGTGATAATCAGAAACACAGTCACGTGCCCTTCCAGATGCTCAGGGTTTGGAGCCAGCCCCTGGAGCCAGCTGTGTCCTAAATGCACCTGAAACAAGATGCTTGCAAGGTATACCAGATGTCTAGGCTGATTTTCACTGCAGCTTATAGAAGCCTTTAGAATGGGTAGCCAGGTTTCATTGTCTGCACCTTGCTGGGCATAAGTTGATTGCACTTTGCCAACAGAGACAGTATTGGTAGATTTAAAGGAATCTTGGGTTTCTTTAGATATTGCAGAATAGGTAATTAAAGGCAAGAGGCTTTTACAGTGTATTTATAGGCTGACAAGTTATTGCTGCTACTGTGCTTATTACTCAACCTACTAAAAACTTCATTGGCCCCTAATTGCATTTTTCTTATTATTTCACTAGTCTCATTGATGTGGTAGAGATGACTGTTTCTCTAATAAATGCAATAATAACAACTTAAAATACATACCAAGTCCCAGATATATTTTCAAATATTATATGCATTATCCCACTTAATCTTATTTTACATCAGAGGAAGCTTACCCTTTTAGTGTATCTTTCAAAATACAAAAATTTCTAGTTTTGATGAGATTCTGTTCATAATTTTTTCCTCTATGGAATGGACTTTTTGTGTCATTACTAAAGTATCTTTCTCCAACACACAGAAACAAATACTAATTTGTATCTCTAATACATTGAATCAATTTTTGAATGCACTCTAAATGCAAATCATTCTTTGGTATATGGACATCCAGTAGTTTCAAAATCATTTGTTCAAAAGACTATAGTTATTGCCTCTATCTTGAAAGTTCCCATGTCCCTTCCTAGTGGGTCTAATTCTGGGTTCTTTGCTCCATTGTGTTCATTTATCTATAGGGGTGCTAGTACCTGGTATCTTCAAGTAGCTTTGTGGTAAGTCCTAAACTCTTGTGCCATTTCCTCTAAATGTGTTCCTCTGCTTGGAGTGTGTGTGTGTGTGTGTGTGTGTGTGTGTGCGTGTGTGTCTGTTATGGGTATTTTTAACATCTACATGGATATCAAACTCATCTTATTAATTTCTAAAAGATACCTTTCTGAATTTTGACTGGGATTGCATTGAAGCTACAGATAAATTAGGGAAAATGGACATCTTGATACTATTTAGTCTTCTGACCTATGACAATACAGATAACTTCACTTCATTTTCAGGGCCTTCATTTGCTGAGTTGGTATTTTGTAGCTCTCCTTAGAGGCTTTGCATATTCTTTCTGATTTATGCAGCAGTGTTTTATATGAGGTGGTGCTCATGTACTTAACAGTGTTCGTTATTTGAATGCCTGTCCTCTGCTCTGTGTGTGGGGCTCCTCTCAGTTATGTGCCCTCATATTGCATGTTGCAACTTGCTAAATATACTTATTAGGTAGCTCTAGGAGCCCTTTTGTAGATTCTACTAGATTTTCTACATACACAGTCTTGCCATCTGTGGCTAAAAATAGGTGTACTTTTTTCTTTCTAATCTAGGTAAATTTTGACAAACTCTTATAACAGGTTGAGTCAAAACTACATGTAAATATAACTTATTATCTCAGAAGTTAGGGGCAGCATCTTGTCTTTCAAAATTGATTATGGGGCTCCCAACTCCCAACTCCAGCCAACACCCAGGCCTCTTGCCCTGCCAAAACCTCTCATCCACTGAGTCCCGACTCCTGTCTACTTTCTCCAGCAAGAAGCCATGCCCCATGCCCCACCAGAACCTCCCACTTACAGTCAATTTTCAGGCCTGGTTTGGAGCCCAGCAGAAGAACTTTTCACCAGGCTAGGAGTGAAATCCAGCCAGCTAATGCAGGAGCAAAACAGCCTGCCAGTGGGGCACAATGGGTTCACTTCCCTGGGCTGCAGCAGAAAGAAGCCAAGCACTGTAGCCAGACCCAAGCCAGGCCCAGTTGGATGAGTTCATACTTTGTAGATCTGGAACTGATAAGCAGAGACACACTGCTACACTGTGCTACACTGCTATACCCAGATGTATGAGAACATTCTCTCTCTCTGTCTCTCTCTCTGTCTCTCTCTCTCTCTCTCTCTCTGTCTATTGAGAGAGGGGGCAACAAGGAAGCAGGGTTAAAGTCTGTCTGGAAGTCTCTAGGTACACCAAGGGGAGGTGATCAGACAGATCTCAGGGGAACTAATGTAAATACAAATTCCCAATTTTATATCTGCTTAGCTGTACAGTCATGATGCTTGTCCTTATGGTCAAACACTAAATCTCACTAACCATTATTAGTGATGCTAATTGTGGTACTGTAAATACAAAGCTGCAATGGCCTTAACCACATAATCTCCCTTGGATAATAATATCAGTAGGAACTAAGGTAACTACTACATCAAAGCTCTATATCAAAGATTAGAAGACAGCACTACACAAAATGACAGAAGAAGCAAAATGCAGTCTCAAGCCCCAAGTCAAGCCAAAGCAAATGCAAGAGACACTAACATAGAAGAAATTGGAAGCCACAATCCTGAAATCTTTAAAATAATACTGTCTGAAGTAAATAAATAATTATAGAAATATATAGAATATATCAGATCAAAAATAATCTCTGAAGTAAAAAAATGATAATTATAATGACTTACTAAGTGCTTCTAAAGCAGACATAGATAAAAAAGTAGAGAATAGAAAAATGATGGAATCCTTGAATGAATAATATTAGAAAGAAATAGAATTCATGAATCATGTTGAAAGAGATGTACAGAAAATTAAAATCTCAAGCACAAGCTGGCAAAACCATTTGAATGGAAGTGAAGATAGACTATCAGATCTTGAATATGTCTTTGAGGGTAGTGAAAAGGTAAGAAAAGATCTTTTAAAAACAATTAGAATTGAGGAAAAAATAATTAAACATCTTCAAGATGATGCAAAGATGAACAACATAAGGCTAACAGATATCAATGAGACAGAAGGTGTCAATACAAATGATATAAAATGACTATGAGCATAAATAATAACAGAAAACTTCCCAAAGATGGAGAAATAATCTGCCACTCGGGTAATTGATGAATATGGAACTTCTAATATCAACCCAATTAAAACCACACCCAGACATATAATAATCAAGAGCCCAGAAGTTCAGCACAAGAATGGTATACTAAAAGCCACTAAAGAAAAGAAACAGATCACGTTTAAAGGAAAACCCATCAGAATAATGGCAAATTTCTCTTCACAAACCATCAAGTCAAGAAGAGCATGGAGCAAAGTACTTCAAGTCTTGCAAGAAAACAAATTCCAAGCCAGACTGATATGCCCTGCAAAACTTTCTTTCAAGTATAATGGAGAAGTAAAATACTTCCATGACAAAGAACAAGTAACAAAAAAGACAAGCCTACAAAAAATATTCTACAGAGGGATCAAAACAACCACAACTCCATGCAAAAATAGGTAATAAACAGCAGGAAAGTAATATGACAATCACAAATCAATACATCTGTTATAACCACCAATGTAAATGGACTCAATTCACCAACTAAAAGAAATATACTGGAAGAGTGGATTAGGAAGCAAAATGCAACAATATGCTGCATAAAATAAACACACTTAATTCATAAAGAAATTCACAAGCTGAAAGTCAAAGGATGGAAAATGATACTACATGCCCAAGGACCTCAGCAAAAAATAGGGCTAGCAATCCTGTTTGAAGACAATCTGAACTTCAAACTAAGAATGATCAAATGAAATAAAGAAGGCCACTATGTACTGGTTAGGGTAAAATACAAGAAGAAAAGGTAACAGCCATAAATATGTATGCACCAAACACAGGAGCACCAAACTATATAAGACAAATCTTAATGGAAATGAAAAGCCTCATATCCAATATCACAATCATAGCAGGAGACTTTAACACTCGCTTATCCCTCAACGATAGGTCAAGCAGAAAAAAATTAGCAAAGAAGTAGCACAAGTGAACCAGACCTTTGAACCAATGGACTTAGTGGTCATGTACAGAGTGTTCCACCCAACCACAACTGAATACACATTCTTTTCAGCTGCACATGGGTTGTTTTCTAAAATAGACCACATACTAGTCCATAGGTCATGCTTAAATATAAACAAGAAAACAGAAATTATCCTATGTATATTACCTGACCATAGTGCAATGGTCAAAAGGAAAGAAAAATCTCAAATTCAAGCAATGAGGAATGAAAACGGTGAAATTACTACAGACTCTGTGAAAATTCAGAAGATCATCAATAGCTACTTTGAAAATGGCTACTTACTCTCACAGAATTGAAGACACAGAAGAAATGGAAAAATGTTTAGAAAGGTATAAATTACCAATATTGAATCCAGAAGATATAATAACTCTCAAAAACCCCATATCAATGAATGAGATCGAAAATGTAATAAAAAGCTTACCAAAAAAGAAAAGCCTAGGTCATGATGGATTTATAGCTGAAATCTACAGAAATTTACAGAAAAAATAATTCTAGACTCTTCAAACTCTTCAGTGAAATAAAAAAGGAAGCAATACTCTCAAAATTACTCTTGGAGGCAAGTATCATACTGATACAAGAAACAGAAAAAGATTAAACTAAAAAGGAGAACTACAAGCCAATCTCCCTCATGAACATAGATGCAAAAACCTCAATAAAATTCTATAAAAGAGAATACAGCGAATATTTAAGAAGATTATATAACATGATTATGTAGGATTCATCCCAGGAATGCAAGGATGGCTCAATATTCTCAAATTTATAAATATAATACACTATATCAATAGAGACAAATCCAAACAACACATGATCATCTCAACTGATGCAGAAAAAGCTTTTACAAAGTCCAACACTCATTCATGGTCAAAGTCTTACAGAAAATTGGAATAGATGGCCTCTACCTCAATCTGATAAGGGCCATCTATGATAACCCAATGCCTAACATAATAAATGGGAAAGACTGAAATCTTTTGCTTTCAGATCAGGTAAAAGACACGAATGTCCTATGTTACCACTTCTCTTCTATATAGTTCTGGAATAATTAGGTAGAGCCATTAGACAAGAGATAGAAATAAAAGGAATAAGAACAGGTAAAGAAGAAGTTAAACTATCATTATTTGCAGATAACATAATATTCTACTTGAAAAACCCAAAAACTCCACCAAGAAGCCACTAGAATTAATAAACAAATTCAGTAGCATAGCAGGATACAAAGTCAGTACCCAAAAATCAATAGTATTTCTCTACACAGATAAGAAACACATTGAAAGAGAAATTAAAGAACAATACCTTTTACAATAGCACTGCAGAAAATGAAATACTTAGGAATTAATCTAAATAAAGAAGTAAATGATCTAGTGAGTGAAAATTATAGTATTTCTCAAAAAATAGATCATAGAGGATTTCACAAAATGGAAAGATATTCCCTGCTCTGGGATAGGAAGAACCAACATTGTGATGATGGCCATACTCCCAAAATTCTTATTCAGATTCAGAATAATCCTTATCAAATCCCTACCACCAACATATCTCACAGACCTAAGGAAATCATTTTTAAAATTTATTTGGAACCAGAAAAACCTAAAATAACAAAGGCAATCCTGGGCAAGAAAAGCAAGGCAGAAGGCATTACAATCCCTGACTTGAAATTATACTACAAAGCTAATGTGATAAAATCAACATGGTTTTTGCAAAAAGAAAAATAGACCTGAAGATCAATGGAATAGATTAGAAGATGCATAGAAAACTACAAACACACTCAGTCATTTTATCTTTGGCAAAGGGCCCAGATACGTTTACTGGAAGAAAGGTAGTCTCTTTAACAAACTGGCTCTCTATTGCCAAAAACTAAAACTGGCTTGGATCTATCACCATGCACTACATTAAAATCAAAATGGATTAAAAATATAAATATTAAAACAGAAACCCTAAATCTGGTAAAGAAAGGAGGAGGAAATCTTAAAGACATGGGGGTAGGTAAACATTTCATGAACGAAAATCAAACTGCACGGAAATACTTGAAAGAATTAACAACTGGTATCTCTTCTTATTGAGAATATTCTGCACATCCAAGGAAATCACCAACAGAGTGAAAAGACAACCCACAAATATGGAAAAAATATTGACTAACAAGCACTCAGATAAGGGTCTTTTATTTAGAATTCATAAAAACCTAAAAAGTATTGGGGCAGGGGAGATGAGTCAGTAGAATAAGTGCTTCCTTGGCAAGTTCAAGGGTCTGAGTTCAATCCATTATTCTGCCAAAAAACAAAAACAAAAATACCCCAAAACATTAGGGACCCAAAGTTTAAAGACCCAGTCTCAAAAATGGACATTCAAGGTAAACACACTTTTCAGAGAAAGAAATACAAGAAACAAATAAATACATGAAAAAATGCTCCAAATCACTGACCATTTGTGAAATGCAAATTAAAAGAACATTGAGATACTGACTCACAGCAGAAAGATTGGCCATCCTAAAGAAATCATTGAACAACAAATGTTGGAGAGGTTGTGGGGAAAAGGAACCATTCTTCACTGCTGGTGGGAATGTAGACTGTTGCAACTATTATGGAAATCAGTGTGGAGACTCCTCAAAAATCCTGTTCAATTCAGCTGTCCACCTTCTGGAAATTTTCCCAAAAGAACTGAAAACATCATACCATCGTGAGGTATGTGCTCCTAATTTTATAGCAGGACAATTTATGATAGCCAAATGTTGGAAACAACCAAAATGCCCATCACCTGAAAAATGTATGTAAAACATGTGGTGTTTTTATACAATGGAGTATAAGTCAGCTATAAAGAATGATAAACTTGAAGCCTTCAACTTGAAATTATTATCATAAGTGAAGTAAACCAGACCCATATGTGTAAGTATCATGTTGTCTTCCTAGCGTAAGAACTCAAAAGAAGAATTAAAACTTTAAAGTCATAACACAGATAAATGGAAAATAAGAACTTAAGGATTTCTTATTTTGAACAATGAAGAGAGAAAAAGGAAAAAGTTAGGATATATGGTAGGGACAAAATTCTACATTTATATAAACAAGATAGTTAAGGCAATGGTCCTAAGAATTTCCATCAGGTTTTTGAAAATAGCAGTTAAGGGTAGAATTCTCACCCTGACTAACTCTATATGGTAATATCTCTGAACTAAGCAACTACACTGAGGATAGCAATGTGTAATACTGAAACCATGCTTAAAGGACCTGTCATTTTGATCTTGTAAATGTATACTGCTTCTAATGTCATATCAATTATTGCTATACTCTCTTTAAAGTAAATGTTTGTGAAAATAGTTATAAAGGAAAACTAGAGAAAAAAATCATAGGATTGTCCTGCTACAATGCTGCATATGATTTAATTTCTAAATTTCTGTGTAAAAATGTGCAATTGTTTTATCACATTCTATAGGAATTTAAATTTTAGAATATCCATGGTTGTTGGAAAATAGTAGCTCCATTTTATGTCTAAGGCATTTGATATTCAGACAGATAGTGATGCTAAGCTCAACTTCCTCTGTTATAGGGTAATAATATTACTGAGCTTCTCTTCTTGATGTATAACAAGTAAAGTTTGCAGACCAAAAATTAGAGAAAAAGAAGGGCTACAAGGATAGCCAATGTTTTGGTCCTAGCCCTTCAAAGTCAGTGAGGATGCAGGACATATGAGAACCTGTACTGTGACATCCTGTAAATCAGTTGTGTCCCAAATTTTCTGATCAAGAAGATTATGGGGCCACAGAGGAAAGTCATTGAAGATAGTGTGCCTAAGGAGAGTCACCTAGAGAGAAAAATTCTCTCAGGCTTCCGCAGAGAGCAAATTGGTCAACAATGACCATGACTCATCCATATGGCTGACACTGACAAGGATCTACAAACTGCTGTATCAGCTTTCAGGGTAAATCCTGAGGGGATTTGACTGACCTTCGCAGATACAGAAGTTACCATTTTAGTTATATAGATCTTGCTTTAACTTGGCCTTAACCATCCAACAGAAAAGTATAATCATGAGGTATAAAAAGTAAAGCCATATTAATATGCTGAGCTATAAAAAGCTCATGTCAACAACTTCTGACAATTGCCAGTTCTGCTGATAACCCACTACTATTATGGACTATTGGACTATACTGGGTTATTTTGCAGACTATAAGTACCTATAATCTTTGAACTGGATTCAAGTATGAAAAGGTCCTTTAAAGACTTCTGCAAATGCAGCTTCTCTAATTGCAGTGGAACAACTATCTCTGACAAATAAGAAAAAGGGGGATATGTTGGGATCATGAATCTAGGAAATTGATCAAATATGTGTAGGTGGGACTAGGCCCAGTGCCTAAAGCAAACACGCTACCTCACTCCTGAGCTGAACATCCTGTCTCATGAAGGTCAGCTATTAATCACGAGGCAACCTTGTGTCATGTGTTATTAACTTCACAAAAGCGTAAGTTAGGGACTGTTTCGTTGTGGAAAACAAGAGAAAAAATATGTGTGTACACAAGATAGGATAGACAGGCAGTTATTTTGTCTTAGTTCATTGAGAAGAAAGGTTTATACTAATATTGTTTAGGCAAGCTGTCATGTCTGCATCTTGTCCTCTGAAAACTACTATGAAGACAACAATATAGAATGTATTATTACAACCATCCTACTAACCTGTTTTGAATCAGTTTCATTGTTATTTTATCTTTTTTTCTTATTAAAATGAATAAAAAAATTTAAGAAAAGAATTGATTATAGAGGCCAGGGATGGAGCTAGCTGCACAATATCCTGAGTTTGATTCTTGGTACAAAAACCCAAACCCAAATCAAAACAAGTAAACAAAAATCCTAGAAAAACAGAATTATTATGTGGGCCACAGGTTTTCTTTTCTTTTTTCTTACTACATGTTTCTTACTATATATTTATCTGTAGTTTTACAAATATATTTTAGGCAAGGATCCACAGAGTGTTCAGGATCTAACTACTATATTGGACTCCTAGTGATCCACCTGTTTACAGTCTCCTAAGAGCTAGGATTACAGGCCTGTGCCACTAAGCCCAATTTCAATCGCCCTCTCAGCGCGCTCCGGGGGTGGTGTGGCATAGCAGGCCCAGATATTGAGCCCCAGCTGCTGTATCTGCTTGCAGGAGCTTTAATCTGCTCAGGTACTTGGCTTGCCCAATATGTTCATCTACAATAAGATAAACCATGTGATATTCAACCTCTGTGTCTAGCTATTGAAATTAACAGTCTGCTTTCAAGATGCACCTATTTTCCTGTAAATGGCTCAAAGTTATTCTTCTTTATGGTAGAGTGGTCTCTGTACACCACCGTATTTTCTTTATTCATTCCCCTATTGATGGATAGATAAATCCCTTCCAAGATTTAGGTATTGCGCGGTATGCTACTATAAACATGGGTGTGCTTTTATCTCTGATAGTGATCACACACAAAAGAGTTCCAACTGGGTCTGATGGGATTTCTAGTTTTAGTTTCCTGAGGAATCTGCATACTGCGTTCCATAGCTGTGCTAGTCTACACTCCCACACACTGTGTAGAAGGTTCTTTTCTTCTCCTCAGCCATGCCAGTATTTGTAACTTTTGAGTTTTGTTGGCATCAATTCTTTGTGGAGTAAGATGGAATTTCAGTGCTGTTTTAATTCACATTTCTCTAAGTACACTCGTCTTCCTCTTCCCTTTCTCTTTCCCCACCTTCTTCTCTAATCTTCTCTTTCTCCTCCTGCTCCTTTTCCTCCTCCTCTTCCTCCTCCTCCTCTTCTTCTCCTCCTTCTACTTAATTTGCATATTGGGAATTTTTATTTCTTCTTTTGCTAAGTGTTTATTTAATTGGACTTTTAAAATTGGTTCTTTTGGGGGGTTTCTAATTTTTGAGTTCTTTATATAGTAGTGCTCTGTCAGAGATGTTAGTCCTGCTTCTATCTTCCCCATTATGGTGTTGCCTCTGTAAATGTAGTGTCTCCTTTGCTGTGCAAAGCCTCTTCAGTGTGCTGGGACCCCATTTGCTGCTGGTTGGCCCTACTTCTTGTGCAACAGAGATCTGCTCACTGAGCCTCTGCCTCTGCCTGCCTCTCAGAGAGCTTCACCTACTGTACCTTCCATCAGGTACAGTGTTCCTGTTTTCATGCCTGTCTTTGATGCATTGTGACTTGATTTTTAGTACAGTGAAAGAAATATGGATCTAGGCTCATTCTTCTGCATGAAGGCAGCTAACACTCCCAGCAGTATTTCCTAAGGAGATCTTTCTTCAGTATGTGGTTTTGACCTCTTCACCAAAAGCTCAGATGGCTGGAGCTGCATGGGCTGTCCTGCGTCTTCCATTCTGTTCTGTGGCTCAGTACTTCGTTTTTGTGCCAGTGGCATGTTTTGTTTTTTTTTTTTCCCACTATTGCTTTGTAATCTGTGATTGTGATCCTTCTTATTTGCCCTGTTGCCCAGGGTTGCTTTGGCTATTTTGGTTCTCTTCTCCTTACACATAAATGCACATTGTGCTTATTCTAGTGCTGTAGGAGTGTGGCTGGCATTCTTAAGAGGTCTTTTCACAGGCTGAAGGCATTCTTTTCTACTCGAAGTTCTCTTGCTTCATGCTGAGTTCCAGGCAACATGGATCTTTGCAGTTTCTTGTTTGGTTTTTCAGGAGTGTGATATTAGAGTTCTATGATATGTGAGCTTTGTAGAGGAGCTAGCTTCACCTTTCTATATTCACTTTATATTTCTTCATGCATTTCTATGGCTTGATGTTCGCTTCTTTAAAAAAGAGGACAAAAGAAAGAGGGAATATATATATATATATATATATATATATATATATATATATATATATATATATATATGTATATATATATGCAGGCTATATAGAATAGCCTTGATAATCATACTGGTGATTTCTGCTGATCTACTGAAAGGAGCATTTAATGCTTAATTTATATACTTATTTATTTATTGTAATGATTTACTTTTTATTTTTTTTCTTCTTTTAAATTTTCTATAACTAAAAAAAACCAATTTTGCCTGTTTATATCTGATAAATAAACAGCTAATTTGAGGATATAACATTATGCAATACAACATACATTGTTGAATTCCTATTACTTTGTTAAATGAAATTTTGTATCCTTTCTAATTTTTTATACCATTTTCTTTTTTTTTTTTTTTTGTGGAACCAGGGATTGAACTCAGGCCCTTGCACTTGCCAGGGAAGCGCTTATTCCACTGAGCCATCTCCCCAGCACCCCCATTTTCTATTTTTAAAAAAATAAAAACTGAACTAACCAATCATTCATGGTGCTGAGCATCAAACCTGGGCCTTCATGCCTAGGAGCACACTCCGCCACTGAGTTGCACCTTCTGCCTCTGCCTCTGCCAGTGCCCTGCATGGCTCAGTCACGTGGCCCAACTGCAGCTCACTGTCTACCAGGCACCTTGTGGGCTGGAAGCATGCTTCAGGCCTAGGCAAGCACAATAAAGAAGCTATGTAAGCTTCGGTCAGCACAGCAGCTCTGCCGTTTGAACAAATACCTGAGGTGTGACTGCTGGGCTCTATGATTGACTGCATTAGGCTTAGTCAGGAACTGCCCAACTTTGCTGTACCGTGGGTGCCCCATTTGGCACGGCCATGTGCGGTGGGGGGGGCTCTCGTACTCCCGAGATTGCTAAGCACTTAGTGCCTGCAGTGCTGGGGTTTCAGTCCTAGTGATGCTGTCTCAGCACTCATTTTGCAGTTCTCTGAATATAATGACAAACATTTTTTTAACCATCTGTAGATCTTCTTTACCTAGGTGTGTATTCAAATTTTTTGCTCATTTTTAAATTAGTATCTTTTTCTTGTTGATGTTAAAAGTAGGTCTTTAAATACTTGGGAAAAATAAATCAATACTTGGGTTACAAGTCACCTGTCAGGTCAGTGTTTTGCAACTATTTTTATCAAAGTGTGAGGCTTTGCCTTCCATTCTCCTAAAAATGTTTTGTAGAACAAAATTTCTGATTTAATGAAGTTCAAATTGTTAAGTTTTTTTATTCTGGAAAAATGTTATTGTATGTAAAACATTACTAACCTCAACGATCACCTGGAATTTTTTCTATCTTGACTTTTAGAAAGTTCTCATTTCATAGTGGGCTCCTTTGAGCTGTCTTTAGTGAAAGCTGTGTGCTTCGAATGTCATTATTTTCATGACTGGCCTCCGTGCTGCTACCACCCTGACTGAGCAGGCGGCCTTCATCTGCAGAACATGTGCTACTCTCCCATCAAAGATCAGCTGGTTCCAGGGTACCAGCTTGTTTATCCAAGAGCTCTGTTTTCCTGTATTGATTTATTGTTCTATTCTTTTGGCAAACTCACTTTGTCATGATCATAATAAATCGCTTTAGTCTTATCTATCCAGTTGCTTTCTGTTTAAGTTGGTTTGGACATTCTATGTGCTTTCCCATTCCTGTAAATTCTAGAATTGATTTGTTGATATCCACAAAACAAATTGCTTCAACTCAAGGGGTGTGCAGTGGACCCAGACACACAAGGGGTGTGTAGTGGAGCCAGGCACTCGAGGGGTGCGCAGTGGACCCAGGCACTCGAGGGGTGCGCAGTGGACCCAAGCCCTGGCATCTGCATGGTCCCAGGGCTTCTGTTTGTGAGCACAGCTCATCTCCTCAGTTATCCAGAACTCTTATCTTTGAAGTTGTGTGATATGGACTTCACATCACTCTTGTTAAGTCAGTGCCTTCTCCTGATGCTTGATTCTTCCCCCTGAAGCATAAATAACAAGAGACCTTCTTCTGAAGAAATTTATAATGTTTGTTGTAAAACCAATGAAGTTTTAAACCTGAATTCAGGTTATTTACAAATGGAATAATTTCAATCTTGTTGCTTTTCTTATTAATGTATTTATTCATCTACGGACTCACTTAGCCTTTTAATGAGCATTTCATTCCCGGCCATAAATAAGACTCTTTCCTAGAATTTGGTGATACAGTAATGAACAATAAATCATCATTATCTATGGTTTGATTATTATGTGTATTAATGGAAAAAATCCAAATGCAGCTTTTATGTGTATTAATGGAAAAAATCCAAACAAAGCTTTGTTTTGTTTTTAGTCATGGGGTCTCACTAGCTAGTTCAGGTTGGTCTTGAGCTCACTGTACCTTAACCATTCACAGCTGTCCTTAACCATTCACAATTTTCCTGCCTTAGCCTCTAGAGTGCTGAGCTTGCAGGGGTGTGTCACTGTGCTAGGTGGCACTGCTCACTGTGCCACTCTGCACTGTGCTTCATTCCGGAAGTCTCTGTCTCTGCCATGTGTTAAGAAACACATTTATAAAACTGAAGCCAACAATTCTAGCTATTAACAATGAGCATTGGAGGGGCCGGGGAGATGGCTCAGTGGAATAAGCACTTCCTTGGCAAGTGCAAGGGCCTGAGTTCAATTCCTGATGAGAGAGAGAGAGAGAGAGAGAGAGAGAGAGAGAGAGAGAGAGAGAATTAGGTCTGATTATTTTACATTTATTTGAACATTTGCATTTTGATCAGAAAAATTTCGAACATAAAAATACATAAGCTAAAGAATCCATTTTTTGATCATGAAGCTTAAGACAGCCAGACAGGAAGAACAGGGAGGAGTGATGGAGGGAGGGTGGAGGCATTCCCAGGAGAGTTTGGTAAGTTTCTCAGAAAGGATGACTTCGCAAATGGCTTGCAGCTAGAAGCACCCTCTCTCTAGACTGTAAACATTGATAGATAGGTCATGAAGAGGGCATGATGTACACAGAATGAGCTAGAACCTTGAAACCTGCACAATCTCAGGAATTTTGTTAGTCATGTCCTGTGTCCATACAGCAAGGGATGGGCAGGTGAGACAGGTGCAGAGATACTTTCTAAGTTAGCCAGGTTTAACCCTCACTCAGCACCACCCAATCCTGTTGCCCCTGTCTCCAAGAAGAGCACAAGAGCCTGCTAGCATCCTTGGAGTGTGGAGAATCTTCAGACTTATGGCCCATGGTAAGTTGTGGAGCTGCTCTGTGTCCTGTGCCTGGCTTTTCCCAGGGAGCTCTTAGATGTCAGGAATGATGTCATTGCATGGATAATGTAGGGGATGGGAGAAGACTGCAATTCAGAGTGAACTGGGGAAAAACATAAAAAAACACACCTACAGACAGTGGCTTCTCCAGCACAGCACAGCGATTACCTCAAGCTACCACATGGTACGGTGCTGTAGCTTAGTTTTCCAGTATGCATTCATGCTGCATGGATGAATTATGCAAGTAAAAGCAGAGCCCTAAGGTCTGAGTAGCCAGGACCCATTCTTTGTGGCAAATAAAATTGTGCGCACACCTTACAGAATTCTTCATGTACAGGTGGAGTTGCTCAACATCCCAGATGAAAGAGGCATTCAGTCTTTAAGGAATAAAGTGCCTTCTTACAGGTTGAGAAACAGGGAGTGACCAGCACAGGCACCATGCTGTCAGCACTTAAATTTGGCTTTACCAGAAATTGCCAAGAAAGGGAATTGTATTAACAGAATTATCATTGTTGGAATTGCCGTTAGGAAATTGCTTCATTTGTGGGACAGCATCTAGCCTTCCATTGTATTTCAACTAGTCTTATTAGTCACAGAAAATTGATGCTTCATAATATGTGTTCTATGCCAGGTCATATTCAAGATGTTGTGGGTCAGTGCAGCTAACTTCTGCTCATAAACAACATCAAGAATCTAGCACCACTGTTATCCCCATTGAAAACTGGAGGAGTAAAAGTACTGAATGATTAGTGAATCTGTTAATTAGTAGGTAACAGAATTCCAATGCATGCAAGGAACCTGTGGTCTGTGTCCCTTTGCATGCTAGGAATGGCTGAAAACCCACAGTGCAGCAATGCTGTCCATACTTCACTCTGGTGTCCTCAGGCTGGGCTGCAGGGAGCTCCATCACCAGTCTGATCTCCCCTGGCAGCCCAGACACAGGACTCTGAGCAGGAGGTGCTGCTGGCTTGGGTTTACATAGCTGCAGCTGGAGAAGACTTGGCTTCACAGGGAGCAGCCCTGGGCCTGCTCTGTGCCTGCATCTGCCTCTCTACCATTCCACACATTGTTTCCCAAATTGAGAAATGTTTTTGGGGAAAAATAGTTTACAATTTAAAAACTGCAGATTTTATAAAAGCATGCCCCATGGAGTTAATGTCTGTGTCAGAGAGTGTACTCAGGGGTGTGCATGCACAAAGTGCAAGGAGTGGTCCTCAGAAGGAGCTCTGAGGACTCAGCTCTGTCAGAGGTTGCAGAGATGTTTCTACTCAGAGAAACATGGGGAAATAATTTTGTTTTATTTTATTTATTTAATTATTTTAAATGCATTTTGTACAGGGTCTCACTATACCTCTCAGAATCACAGTGTTCCTCCTATTTTCAGCCTCCCCAGAGCTGGGATTATGGGTGTGTGCCACCATGCTCAGTCTCAGTGGCTGGCTCAGTGTACCTGGGGGCACGGTGGGTGTGGCATGTGGTGCCAGGGATGGAAACCCAGTCCCAGCACTTGTCCAAGCAGCTGCTTAGTCCACTGAACTATCTTGCCAGCCCTGGGAAAAGCTTTTTATTTATTTTTTTCTCAATACCAGGGATCAAACTCAGGACCCTGCACTTACCAGGCAGGCGCTTATGCCTCTGAGCTATATCCTTGGCCCCTGGGAAAAGCTTTTAAACAAAAGCACGACAACCAAATAATGCTGTGAGCAGTTTCTGCCATACAAAGGACTGTTATGGACACATTTGAGAATATGATTTTAAATGAAGAAAACAAGAGACTTTGGTGAAGTTTCCTATAAGCATTATTTAAATTAACCTGGTTGAAATCATTTTCTCACCCTTGTAAGTTACACAGTACCCAATATTCACTGTAGATGACAGTTAACAACTGAACACCCATGTCCCTTTAATTCAGACATAAAAGCTGCAGAATCCCATTGGCTGTGTCCCAGAAGGGGGCCATGCTTCGTGCCCAGCTCACCTGGCCTGTGCAGCAGTAGCTTTGCTAGCTCCCTTCCATGGCACTGGCCTTCCCTGTGCTTGGCAGGAAGCTGTTAGGCATCGTCACAGGACCTTGATCTCTTACACAGACATTAACTCCGTGGGGGATGCTTTTATACAGATCGGATCTACATAAGCCCACCCTGCAGTGCTTCCTATTCTGAAGCTACAATCAGCCTGCAGCTGCATTTGCCAGTGAGAGTTCCTTGTTCATGGCCGGAGAGGGAGGAAACATACTGATGCTTGCATTTCCTGAGCCTCTGCAACAGGAGTCTGTGCGGACTGCGGCCGGCCGTGCAGGGGTACAGCTCAACAGCCCCGTGCACAGCTGGTGTGGGATGTGTGCAGGGACGCCTGGTGCCAAACCTGCTCTCCCCACCTGGGCTGGCAGTCCCCGAGTTCCCTCCTGCTCTGCAGATCCCTGGCTCTGTGGCCAGGCATGGGTGTCCATATGCCCTGTGTGTGACTCATATGCTAGTGCCCTGGCTCTCCAGGTTCTCCAGTGAGGGAGGATGGCTCACTCCCTGCTGATGTCACATTCCTTTGAAGAAGGAAGCAGCCAGGTGACGCGCAGTTTCTACACATCCCAGAGCTGCAGTTTCATCTTGCTTTCTGGGTGTCTTATTTCTAGTAGGAAATGGAGGAGATCTGCCCCAAGCAGTGCAGTGTGATGAGTCAAGCATCCTTTAGGTTTTTCTGGCTATGTTCTTTCTTAAAAGCATCTCAGCCCTTCAGTATAGTGCTAAATGAACGGTTTAGGTCCCCTACCTCCCAAGTCACTGTTTCTGAGAAACTGTCTTCAGTGACCAAGGTCGGCACCCGCAAGCTGGCAACATGCACTGACAATTACTGACAATTACCCATTGCACCCCACCCCACAGGCTGAGACAAAGTGCACAACTTCAGTGTGTGGCAAAAATGAGAGGCAGCAGATGCTCGACTTTCCCTGCAGATCAGCAGTTGCACTTTACATAGAGATGGGCTCATTTACTTCCAAATGTTGGGAATGATGTGGCCATGATTCTAAAATTTCAGAAAATCGGGATGGCATCAAGGACAGTGTTAGCAAGACCCCGACAACCACCGGAAAAGAAGGCTGACTGTTCTGATGTCAGAGGGAAGGGCTAGGAAGACAAAGGGGGAAGTGGGACTTCTGTGGCTGAGCCTGATGCAGGGCAGGTAGGTGGAAGTGCTCAGGGCCTGACCCTTCATGCCTCAGAGGAGAAGGAATCACATTTCTGCAGGGATGTTGGGGTGGATGGGAAGATCCTGCCCAGTGGGGACTAACTGGAGGCAGAGAGGAGTAACTGGCACCCCAAAGCTTGCTGGGATGAATGTGGGTACAGCCAACCCTGCATTTTCACAGACCTAATGGAGGATTTTTAAATGTGTTTAGTAGAGTCTCACTACACAGATCAGATCATAGTGAGCTGCTTGTTTTCAGCCTCCCAAGTGCTGGAGTTACAGGCGTGTGCCACCACACCCAGTCTCCGTTGCTGTCTTAGTGCTCCCTGGGGCAGGGCTCACATAGCATGCTGGGGATTGAACCCTGGTCCCTGCGTTTGCCTAAGCAGGAACGTTAGTCCACTGAGCTATCTGGTCAGCCCCCTAATGGAGCTCTGAATGTTCCCAATACAAACAAATGATAACTGCTTGAGATGACATAAGTGCTGAGTACCTAGTTCTGATCATGATCTTCACACAAGTGTTTACACATCACATGGTATCCCACAAATTGCATATATATGTCTGTATGTACATACATATGTATTCAGAGATATGTGTATATGCAGATACATATGTATACACAAATATGTCTATATGTACATACATATGTATTCATAGATATATCTATATGTACGTACATATGTATACACAGATATGTATATATATCTACATATATCTATATGCATATATATGTGCATATGGCCATATACACACATATGTATGTACATAGACATATATATATAAGTGTCTAGATATGCACATGCATATGTATTTGTTTATGTATCTTTATATAGATCTATGTATCCGCCTAAACACCCTGTGGAACAAAGAATTTTTATCATAACTGTTAATCCTGTGCAGTACTTAGAAAGCTAATTCTGTCAGATCCTCCGAGATAATTTACTTTTAAACAATAGGAACAAATAAATGCAGCCTAGTGGCAAGAAACACCATTAATTTGCAATTGCTAATAGCTTTTCTATAAATCAATAATGAGCCTACTGAGAAAGGAATCAGGAAAACAATTCCACTCACAACAACTTAGTAAAGAGCACAGGGATAAGTCTAGCCAAGGAGGCAAAGGACTTTGCCGTGATAATTAGGCAGCACTGAAGACAGAAGTCAAAGAAGACGCTAGTGGACAGAAAGCCAACCATGTTCTTGCATCAGCAGAAAATGTTGCTAGTGTGGCCATGTCACCACGTATCCACAGATCCCACAAAAGTGCCATCAACATGCCAACGATGCTGTTCAAATACCTAGACAAAATAATCCTGAACTTCAAACAGAAACATACACACACACACACACACACACACACACACACACACACACACACGCACAGGCCAAGCCATTCTGGGCAGGGAGAGCAATGTTGGTTTCACAAATATACTGCAAAGCCACTGTAGCAAAAACACCATGGTATCTCCAGTCCTGAAAAAAAAAAAAAAAAAAAAAAAAAGCATGGTACTGATATAAAAACAAACATGTAAGCCCAGGTGTGGTGGCACACACCTGTAATCACAGTGCTTGGGAGACTAAAGCAGGAGGATCATTGTGTTAACTGCATGGGAAGCTGGTGTACCAAATGCATTAAAAAATCTGCAAAGCAGACATGTAGAACAACATAGTGTGAGAGAGATAGAGAGGGTTAGAAATAAGCCTGTGTGCTATTCCAGCCATTTGATCCTTGGCAAGAAGCTGAAGCTGATGTTTGAGAAAAGACAGTCTACCCAATGGTGCACCTTCTCCCAGGTGAAGATTGAAAACAGAGTCCTTTTTCTTACACTTACACTCATACTCACACTCACACTCACAAAAATCAGTTTCAAGTTGGTCAGAGACTGGGTGGAGGACCTGAAACGCTGAAACTGCTAGAGGACACAGGGAGACAATTGAAAGCAGGCACAAGTGGCCTGCTTACTAGAACTCCATTTGCCCAGGAGATAACCGCGAGAATCGGTACATGCAACAGCATCCAATCACAAAGCCTCTGCATAGCAAAGCAAAGGACAGAGTGAGAGGCAGCCCCGGAGTGGGAGAAAATCCACCAGCAGAGGATTCATGCCCAGAATGCATAACAGACCCTGAAACCTCAACTGCTAAGATGCAAATAACCCAGTCAATAAGAGCGATGAACTGAGCACGCTTCTCCAAAGAAGTGCAAGTGACAGTAGTCACAGGGAGAAGCATTCAATATCCTCATCATCAGGAAACTCAGATCGAAGTGCAGTGAGACCCCACTGCATTCCAGTCACAGTGGTGGTCAGCAGGACGACAAAGCACAGCAGACGCTGGTGGGCACGTGTGAGGGAAGCGCATC
Organism: Ctenomys sociabilis; assembly: GCA_004027165.1. Classification (NCBI taxonomy): domain Eukaryota; kingdom Metazoa; phylum Chordata; class Mammalia; order Rodentia; family Ctenomyidae; genus Ctenomys; species Ctenomys sociabilis. Next base: position 31,775 of record PVKA01003937.1, on the reverse strand, counting down.
CCGGGGTTGGTGTGAATAGCTCTGCCGCTAGGGGAGCCAGGCTCATCCGAGCTGCCGGAGGAGTCCCCCATGCCACTTCTCACGTACCTGAAGAAATCACAATCAGCGCACTGCTGACACACTTGCGCACCCACACTCACCCCACTGTTACCCATGAGTGTGAGATCCTTGAGTCACCTCAGGTCTCCGCAATGGATGGACGCGAAGGAGACGCCTGCGCACCCTCCATGGAGTGCTCCTCACCCCCTGATGGGGGAGGTGTCATCCTTGGCCCAGAAGGGAGGGCCCAGAGGTCCTCGTGCTGCACAAAGTGAGCCCACTGCAGAGAGACGAGCACGAGGCTCTTACCCTCATCTATGGAAGCTGAAAGGAACGCGAAAGTGCAGGGGGACTGCAGCTGTTGGCAAAGAGAAAGGCCATCAGGGGCCCGGCAGGAGGGCGGGGCAGCTGCGGGCCAGGACAAGACAGGCCTCCAAGGGCACCAGAGCAGAGCCCAGTGCTCTGTGCGGGGGCACCGCAGTCATTGGTAAGGTGGGTAAGAGAGTGATAGTTTTTCCACACAAGTGTTGTCAGTCAAGTTGGTGATGTCTGTCTGTTACCCATTTATATGTTAATAAAGCTACAATAAAATTACAAAAAATAAGCAATAGACACTCCTCCAGGCTTGGGAAATGACCATGTTTTCCATGTGTGTGTGTTTGTATATGTGTGTGTATGCACACATCTATGTTTATGAATTGAATATATTTTTCTTCAAGTAGGGAGATTAAGCCCAATTGCAGTTATTTCTATGAGAGTTAGTTTTAACCATAATTTATGATTTTGTGCCTTTTATATTTGCTGTTTATAGTACATGAATCCTTTGCCTATTTTAAATAACCAGGTATTGAAGAAGGCTCAGAGCTCTGTTCTGGAGGACAGCCTTGTGTTCACACCTGTCTCAGAAACTCGGCCCCTGCTGCCTGCTTGGTTCCCCACTGCACTCCCCATCCACTGATGGGCTTGATGCAGCTGGTGCCAATAGGAGATGCCACCAGAGGCCCCGTGTCCCCCTCCTCCTGCTACCAACGTCCCAGCTGAGCTATTTCCATGTCATTAAAATATATAAACCTATACAGTTTCCCGCTATCATCAGCTGTATGTGTATAGTAATATATTTTTGAGAATTTTTCATATGTCCTTCCTTGAATATTTTCTGTTTCTCATTGCTTGGATGGATTTAGATCATTCATTTTTCCAAAAATATTGTATCTTTCTTTTAATCTGTTTTGATTTTTCAGTTTTAATTTCTGGTCCACAGTGCCTTCTCATATCTTCAAATTGTTGCAACAGTGTTTTAAGTTCTAGTTTCAGAAAATATTTACAATTTCTTTCACTTGATGACATTTGTTACCAGAAATTCACAGCTGTGCCTCAGGTAGCTGCGTCTGGGTGCTGCTTCTTACTGAGCCCATGTAGCCTTTCTCCACATGCTTTTTCTGTGTTCCTTGCTGAGCACACGCAGTGCTTGGTCTGGTTCTTCTCCAGGGTCATCATTTTCTGTGGGCCTGTGCAGGGCCCACAGCCCCACCTGGTAACTGCCTGCTGGGATTCAGTGGGGTGAGGGTGGGTGGTCCTCAGAGTTTCCATCTCTTGGGGATATAGAGCCCTCCCTTTTCACTTTTCCTTTCCCTTTCACCATCTATTTGCCAGAGGGTGCTTTCTGCCATTTCACTCTTCCTCTCCCAGACATGGTGTGCTGGGAAGCCTTTGTTCTAAATCATTCCTCTTTGTTTTGTTTGAAGTCTGATTCCCTGTTAGACAATTCACCTCTCATGGCACTGCTCAGCCTCCCCATGCCTCTGCTCCTTAGAGCAGTACCAGGAGATTCTTGTGCTGTGCTGAGGGACCTGGGTTTTATTTCTTCTCAGGATCTGAAAATTTAATGTGGATTTCATCTTTCAAGTGGCTACCTCAGAAAAGGCTGGGGCTGGTGAGGAACCAATTCTGTATTTCCCGCACTCCTGCTTGTCCTGTTTCTGCTCGTGTGGAACCCTGAGAACCAGTAGGGTGAGCTGAAACTTGTTACACTGCCCCATTGAAATTCCTAGCCTCTCCTCTAGAAAATTTTATGAACAGAGAAGGTGTTAGGCAGTGCTGAGGCGAGGCTTTGCAGTGCATTTAACTTTGAGCAAAGGTTCCTGGAGAATTCTTACCTCAGTAGCCTCTGTCTGCAGGTGCCATGGAGGGCACCATGAGGGCATCATGTCTCTGTAACACATACACTATCAATGCACAGTACACATGACTCCATCCCCTTCTGGTCCGCCTTCTGTTCCCTTCACCTCCCACCCAAATCAAGGTGACACCAAGGTTGCTGCCTTCCTAAGCTTCTTCTGTGGTGTGGCTCATGTCATGCAGACAGGAAGTTTCCTGTTTTGGTGTGGCCAGTCTTACAACTTTACTTCTTTCTTTGGTGTACACGAAGGTTATTTCCCTGTCCTGTGAGCCCTGGGTGTTCTCTGAGTTTCCTCTGCCTGGGTGTAGATCCTAATCTCTGTCCCCACTGCTATCTTTTCTCCTTGTTGGATTCAGCCAGAGCTGGCACAAAGATTCTACTCAAATGTGCTGCATTAGCTGGTTTGGGTAGATTTCCTGGAAAATAAGTATCCATAGAGAAGTGATGGTTTAACTAACTCTATAGCATTGTGACACTGGATCCCAACATTTTTATCTTCATTTTTTGTCACCTTATGAATCAATGTTCAGCAAATGATGGCGCATGGGCCACATCTGGTCCTGTTTTAGTGAGAGTTACTAGAGCCCAGCCACACTTGGTAACATAAGATTGTCTACTGCATGGCTCAGAGAAGCTGAGCAGCCACAGCAGAGGAGGTCCACACTTGTCATCCAGCACTCTGGGAGTCTGAGGCAGGAGGTTGGCGAGTTCCAGCTCAGCCTGGGAAACTTTGGGACTTAGTGAGACCCTGTATCAAGAGAGAAAGTTGCAAAAGGTCCAAAGACGTTGCTTAGTGTGAAAAGCTTTGCTTCAACCACCAGTTCTGAAAACCTGGATATCCTGGATTTTGGAAAATGATGTAGGTGCCTGTGTTGCCAGCTGTGGCCATGTTACTTTGTAGAAGACCTCTGCCTCTGACCACAAATTTCTGGCCTACCTGAAGTGAGCGGGGCATTGTTCTGCTTGGTGAGTTCTGAAATCCCCAGGCTGATGTCAGAAGCTTGTGTTGTCCCCCAGGACAGCATCCAGTGCACACTGGATTCCTGCACTTCTCCCAGGGGTAGACCATGCAACTCTGAGAGGTCAAAGCTCATTGCTACCAGGCACAGGGGAGCAAAGGCAGAGGACCCAGGTGCCAAGGCTTAGTGATTGTGGACAGTACACCCATGGCTTCCACTTGCACAGTAGTGCTGAGCACATATACACATGTAGCCACTTTGCAGGACTGAGCTGCATGGCGCCCACAATGGTTTGCTAGGTTTCTATCTTGGGCAGGTGCTGCTGGGGCTCTGCTGTCTCTGCTTTCTCTTTACCTCTGCAATGCCTCAGAAAGTTCCCTCAGTACTGCATGCCTTGTGGGCCCTGGAACCCCTGGTGCAGTGTGCCAGCCCCACAACCCACCATGGTGGAACATGCTTGTAATCTCAGCATTGGGGAGGCTGAGAATGGAGGATCACTACAAGTCTGAACTGTGCAGTGAGACCCTGTAATAAACAAATAAATAAAAATTAAAAAAGAAAGTTCCTTTGCTGAGGTCAGCCAGCACAGAATACTGGGGTCAGCCAGGCCTTCTTGTGCTTGTTTGTGTTGAGGTTTAGACACATGTCCACACATGTTTTGATACTCTTCCTTTTAAGAATTGGAGCTTCATTCTCACTTAATTGATTGCTGTCTGTGTGTACTATTGCAGGGATCACCAGTATTTGGACAGCACCTAATATGTAACAGATGTGTCCTGCTATTGAAGGGACAACAGACTTTTATGTAACTTCTCGTGAAAGCATGCCACCTCAGAAACTGATTGATAAGCATGCAGTCAAAGGGAGCTCCTCACAGCTGTAACCACAGAAACAAGAAAATCCTGCAGCAGCAGCAGCAACAGCATAAGGCAGGAAACAAAGGAAATACCATAAAATGTCTAATAAAATACAGAACAAGAAGATCCTGGAGAAAAAGGATGAGATGAAGCCAGACAAGAACACCTGGAAGAGGGACCAGAGTGGCAGCTCCTATTCATGCTGGATAAAATATTCTCACCAGAGCCCCAGAGGGAAAGTAAATATTGACATCAGAGTACATGCATAATTCAGGCACATATTAATACTTAATTATACCTAATTTTTTTCTTTATCAACCTAAGCTGAAGGGCATTCTTCACATTATCTTGTCATGAGCATAAAGGAAGACTCAGTCTTGCAGAAGAGATGCTAAATAGTTGGAGTCAAAGTTATTTGATAGAAAACAATTGAGAAAGGATTCCCTGATAACAGTGCCATCTAGCTGGATTCAGCAGAGGGGGGACAATGTCCCAAAGATGCCTGGAGACAGCATGTCCCCTAAGGGAGGCCAAGCAGAGAGGTCTTCACCCTGACGCAGGGGTGTGCTGGCCCTGAATGGGGAGGGAAGCCAGACAGAACAGTGCGGGAGCAAGGGGACTGCAGGGTGGAATCCAAGAAGCAAGGGAAATCCCTCTCTGTGAAGGCAGAGCACTGCGGTTCTTGTGAGATGGAGCCCTTTGAAGAATGCAGCCTGTGGAGTATGGAGGGGATAGCATCTGGCCTGCTTTATGAACAGAGTCTCAGGGTCCTGCGAGGATGGTGGGGCACTAAGGGTGACTGCCAGACTGCCCCTTCTGCTGGGGAGACAGCAGAGCATTCAGCAGAGCTGCGGGCTGTGTCATCCTTAGGACTCACTGTGCCCGGTTTCTAAGCACTCAGAAGGAGGCGACTCGGTATCTGCAGGTCACCAGCTTCACTGAGGAAGGGGGTGCTGAAGCTCGCTTAACTCTTGAGATGTGTTGACTCTATGGGGACTGTTATGGGATGAACGAATAGGTGAATAAGTGGGGACACGAATGGGTGACCACCGCATGACTCTCCTCTCCACTTCTCTGCGGTCCCCGCACCCCAGGCCAGCTCTATAGGAATCTCTGATGTGTACTCACCTGCATCCCTAGGCTTTGCTCTTCTCAGTGTTAAGGTCACACTGTTCACTGGGTCAGAAAGGCAAGCCTCACAGACACAGAGCCGCAGAGCCTTTCACAATGGGTCCATCACTGCCTCTCCAGATCACACGCAAAACTCCTTCTTCCCGAGGGACTACTGGCAGGATTGCTGTGTTCAGGCCGCAAGCTCTTCTTTCTGCTTGTGGAAAGGAATGAAAGGTTGGCTCTACAAGGCAGAGTACATGGCCGTGAGAGACCAGTAGAAATGAGCACACCCTGGAAGGGTAACTTCTGGGTGGTGACAACGGATTGCATAGAATACACTGATGGAGCCATAAAAACATGGGCTTCTTTTAACTATCACAACAGTGCCATTCATTTCCTATCCAATAGATTTATTACTCTGTACTTCATTTTAGGTAATAATATAAATCCTCTCCACATCTGATCACCCCATTAGCAACCATGTTTTCTGTTGATTCCTTATCCTCTAAAATGTTTCCAAAAGTTCTTTAAAGTTAAGATAAGGTCACAACATGGAATCACCGAAGTGTGGAATGGTGGAATGCCAGCTGCGCTGTCCAGACTGGTCTAACCTTTCCCTTTTTCTAGTGCTGGAGTCATACCCTCTAGTTCAGTGTGTACTGAATTCCAGGGCTCACCTTCAGATGAAGTATTTCCTTGGCTTGATCCTTTATTCCACCTTTCCCAGACCTAGGGGTTCCCAGGGCTCCACTTAGCTGCAGTTGTCCCCAGACTTTCATTTACCTAGAGTGAGTCAGAGCAGACACAATTAACACTGGGTGAATTGTGTCCCCCAAATCCCTACTGACTTCCTAGTGACATGATCTGGTGCTTACTTTTTCTGGGTAAAGTGGGCCTTGCCTTGGCTTACATTGTAGAAATCCTCCTTTCTAAGGGAAATCTTAAATGAAAATAAGCATATCCACATTAAACAACTATCTAAGTAAAATGTACTGTCTACCAAAGTTGAAAGGGATTAATAAGAGTTTGTGCCTTTTAATTTTCTTAGAATTCTTTGTTATATTCATTAGAAAGAGCATTTTTGTTAATATAGAACTTGGTATTACTGAAAGCTCCCTCAAGTGGGTAGGTTTCTACACAGTAAATAGAATTCATAAGTCATTTAAAGAACAGAAACAACCAGTTCTTAAAAGATAATGAAAAGCCTCCACTACATGCGGGATCAGAGTGGTTGGCAGCCCCGATTCACCCAGCACAGACACTGTCTGCTTCACAGCCACAAGGCGTTGAGATGAATAAGGACATAAGACGACCTTTTGGATTTTCAAGGAGAAAGACCGGGCATCACATTAATTTGGTACTTGACTGTATTTAAGACATCTAATTTATATGATGCAGGAGATGGTAAATAAACTACTCACCTTGAAGAAATTATAATAAAATTTAGGAGATAGAGTAAAAGAATAGAGTGAAAACTCCACAAAATAATAAATAAAAGTTTTAAAGATTATGAGTTGCCTCATAATCAAGTTAGTTGGCGGTGGGCACCCCCGGCGTGCGATTAGACCTCACAGAGCGGCTGTTTTCCATGGGGAAGTGTCATATTTGAATCCTGTTTGTCAGTCTGAGCCCAGAGACGTGCATCCCCCTGACTATCAGCGGGGGGACAGTCTAGTCACATGAAAAGCGCTGCGTGATTCTTAAGAGCAGGGCACTCTGTATTCATTTTACCATTATTAAGGTGCCCTTGGAAACCAATAAACTAGGGTTTAACTTCTTACGCACATTTCTGTCTCTGGCAGGAGGGGTAGACAGGGGAATTTATCCTGTTGACTTGAGGATGCCCAGTGTTCTTCTCAATCTCCTTGAAAGTTGAGGTATGAAAACATGTGAATTACTGTCTGCCTTTTTTATTAGTGCTGAAATCCTAATTTAATTGAAAGGAAAACTGGCTCATTTTTCTCAGAGCTAGTCGTAAATTCTACCTCCGTAGCTAATTTGTAAAGCCATGGCTTTCCATCTACTTTGTCTCTTCAGGCGCGCTGATGTCTTGTCTTCTTTTCTGCTATGAATGGGGTGAGAAATGAGGTGTTTGCTGATGTTTTGTCTATTTTTCTGTGGTTTCCAAGTAAATAGAAATAATTCTCTTGGAACAAACGCCTGATACAGGCTGGGTGAGCCTGTGGCACAGTTTCCATCAGGCTATAGTGGTTCCTAAGATCAGAACTCCACACATCTGGGGACCTGCTGCAGATCTGACCGGACTGGGACTTCTGGACCCAGGAAGACAGCGCTCAGAATGCCGAATAGGCTGGGGCTTTGGGGTGGCACTCTGGGGATAGCACACCCAGGTACCATGGTTAGGCAGGTGCAGGCAGGCTTGGGTCCCACCTGGGTGGTGGGCGTCACCCTCAGCAACTCTCCCTGCATCTCATAGGATGGAGAAGCCCAGGGGGTGGGAGCTTCTTGGAGCAGGTAGAGCTTTCCAAGTTTTGGCAGACTAAGCAGCAGGCTGAAATGCATTTTGAATACAAGTGGTGCTTTCAATGACCTTGTCTCCATTGCCAGATTATTCCTCCTCCTCCTCCTCCTCTTCCTCCTCCTCCTCCGCATCCTCCTCCTCCCTCTTCTTGTTGTCTTCCTCATCCTCCTCTTTTTCCCCTGTGCTTCACTTCTGGTGACCAAGTGATACACGTGGAACACTTGTATGAGTACTTGCTTACCTGAAAGTCCAAAAGGCAAAAGGTGCACACCTTGTCCATGGCAGCACTCTGAAATCCATGTCTGGCTTTAGACAGCCCGATAGCCAGCAGTGGGTCTAGAGCTCTTCTGGTCATGAGCAGGAAAAAACATGCACCTGGAACATGTGCTGGATGCTTGGCTTGCTGGTCTCCATCTACACTTTTGTCCTTGTATTCTCATAAAACACATGAAACAAGGAGCTGCTTGGCCAAAGTTATTTATAGCAATGTCTCACTTCATTTTGTAGTTTAAAAAATCATTGAACTCAGCATTTGCATTTGAGATGCATTTGCCCAGCGGGCCTGAAGGCATGAATCTGCCTGGGTGCCACTGCACAGGGACTAGTTAGCTTTATGGGAAGCTCTGGTAGTTAAGTTCCATGAACACTATATTGATGTCACCATGAGTATAGTGCAACAACGCTGTGCCCTATTGTTACTGATTATACAACACATGGTCTTACATGTTGAACTTTTATTTCATATATTTAAAGAAGGGTACCAAGGGCTTTCTAGGGATATTTGTATAAAGGCACAATTGCAGAACTCTACAGGAAAGTCACTTAGAACATGGCAGCAGCCTTGCTGCGGCTTCCTCATGAAGTAGCTGAGCAGCACCTTAGTAAGGATACCCCAGTCCCTTTGCTGTGGGGAGCTCTGTCACCAAGAGTGACGGGAGCAGGAAAGGCAAGGGAGCAGAGGAAGAATCGTGTGAAGTCTAAGCCTACTACAGCAATGCCTCATCTCATTTTGTAGAGTTTAAAAAGTTGTTGAACTCAGCAATTGCATTTGAGATGCATTTGCCCAGTGGAGCCCGAAGCGTTGCAGCTGCAATGTGAGGGAATGGGAGGTAAAGAGCCACACAAGTGGAGGAGCAGCAAGCGTGGCTGTCTCAGGACTGTGGAGGGCAGGCGCCCAGGCTAGGCAACACTGTACAGACTATCGGTGTGCCCACCGCAGAATCTGAGTTCTGCAATTATGCCTTCATGCAATCTGACCAGCCTTGCAAGGGCAATGTGGCACCCAGGCGTGCCTTAGCTAAGGAACACTCTACCTCCAGCTTTCGGTCAGATTTTTCTACACTGCAGAAAAAGTGCACGTAGACCAATGGGATGATTGAACTTTTGTGATCAAAGTTCCTTTAAAAATGGACTGGTGCAACCACTATGGAAATCATTGTGGAGATTCCTCAAATATGAGGGCTAGAGGTCCCATTCCACCCAGCTGTTCCCTTTCTGGATTACTTGCCAGAAGAATTAAAATCAACACACCATAGAGATGTGCACCCTTGTTTATAGCAACACAGTATCTTGAAATGTGAGCAAGTACTTTAAGATAGTAACATGCAACATGCTAACCATTGTTATTCTCTTATCATCTTGTTTTAAAATTTTACACCATTATTTTTTCCTTTTTTTAAACATAAGAAATATCATTCACTTTTTTTTTTTTTTTTGTATTTTAGTACAGGGTCTCACTACACAGATCAGACTCCTAGTGACCTTCCTGTTTTCAGCCTCCCAAGCACTGGGACTCCAGTTCCACACCAACACACCCAGTCTCACTTGTCACCTCAGGCTGCCCTGGGGATGGGCTGGCATGGCCCCACACCCAGTCCCTACACCTGCCTAAGCAGGTGCTTTAGTCTGCTGAGCCATCTGGCTAGCCCTCATTCCTTAAAAAATGGAAGTTTTAGGAAAATATATGAGAGAAATTTCTGGAAAATATTAATTCGATAGACAAAAATGACAGAGATATAGAAATATAAAATGGAAGAATTATATTACAGTTATAAGAAAACCCAATCGGCCAATATAAAGAAATTAAAAGAGAAACATTGCTATTTGTTGATTCTTGATACTATTTCCTGGGCTGTTGGATTTCTATCCAGGAGGTCTTTGTCCACGCTTTCTGGTATTTCTCTACGTTACATGTACCATTTTTCAGTGTTTCTGCTTTTATACCTAAGTCTAACCCACTTGGCTTTGACTTCAGACAGGGTGAGAAATGTGAACCTAGGTCTAGTCATTGGCAGGTAGGTGGTGGGCTCTCAGCACTGTTTGTTTCTGCCAGGTTTGCAGCTGTCCACTTGGCAGAGACTCGGGCAGTGGAGGCTGCGCGGCTTGTTTCTGAACCTTCTGTGCATGCTGTGGGCCGGGATGTCTGCTTTCATGCTGGGCCCATGCTAGAGCTGTGTAGTGACACTTGGAATCCTAGATTATGAGGTCTCTGCCTCACTCTTGTTGCTCAGGCATAGCTTGGGTCTCTAGGCCTCTTCTGGCTCCAATCAGTTTTAGGACTATTTGGTCTGGTTCAGTGGTGAATGTCTTTGATACTTGCAAGGATTCTGCACAGCAAGGCAAAGGTCAGCTGTGTGAGGAGACACAAGGCACACACTGGAAACACTTTTGGCAGCTAGTCTTCTGATAGAGAACTGACACCTCACCACTGTAAGGAACCCCTGACACCTCTCTGATGTAAGGAACACCAGCAACCCAGTCATATGGGGAAATGAAATGAATGGGCATTTCTCAAAAGATGTACAAATGGCCAATAAATGCATGAAAAATGCTCAGCATCTTCAGTCCTTAGGGCAATGCAAATCAATGTATCTCTGGGTTTCTGTCTCAAAGCAGGCAGGCTGGCTATCAGTGGTTAAATTCCTGTTACATTGTTTAGTGAAATTTTGTATCATTACTAATGCTTTTTTAAAAAACTGTTTTGCATTCTTTAAATTTTTTAAAGCATAATAAAAGAATATACCCAGCAAGTGCAGGAGAGGGTGGAGGCAAAGGTGACTTCCTCTGGTTTGTGTGGGAATGGAAGAGGAACAGCTTCTGTGGAAATCAGTGTGGAGGCTCTTCAAAAACTAAAACTAGGAATTTCATTGAACTCTGCTAAAATGGTTGGTACATCATGTCAACTTGAGAAATTTAGAAGTTTGACTAGCTCAGCAGCACTACATCCTAGGTTGTAGAAGGGTGTAGACACCTCTTATCTCTAGGATGCTGTTCATTGTGTCAACTTGAGAAGTCTACAAGCTTAATGCAGTGCCTCAGCCGGGGCCAGGGTCCTTGCCTTGTAAGCATGCTGAACCTGTGCCAGAGGAGGGTGGGGAGATGGTGCGAGCACGATACTCACCAAGGAAGGCGGCCTGCTTACAATTAGGGGACAAAAGGTGGCTTGCTCCTCTCGCTTTTCTCTTGCTGCCTTTTCTGTCTTCTGCCAACATTAGCTGCTGCCCTTGTGCCATGCCACCCTGCCTGGGAGCCAGCTGATTATGGACTGAAGCCTCAACTGTGAGCTAAATAAATGTTTCCCCCTTTAACTTTGTTGGATATTTTGTCTTAGTAACTGAGGGAAAAGTAACTGAGACATATTCTTGAAAGAGTATATTCTTGAAAGAGTCAAAGACATTACACGACTACGGAGGATTCACTTGCAAGTGGCAGCCGCACAACCCACAGTAGCTAAGCTCTGGCAATGGCCAGCACACCCACGACACTGGAGTGCACGATGCGACTGTGGAGCACAGACTCTGAGGAGGATACTCAGCCGTGGGAAGGTAATATCCTGCCATTTGTAGGAAAATGGAACTCAAGGCCAGAATGTTTTGGGTTTTTTTCATGTATTTGGTTGTTACAGGGTCTCAGTATGCAGCTCTGACTCATGGTGATTCTCCAGCTTTCAGCCTCCCTAGAGTTGGGATTACAGGTACGCGCCACTATGTCTGTACTCTGTGGCTGGCTCAGCCCACCTAGGGGGTGAGGCTGGCACATCATGTGGTGCTGGAATTGTATCTGGGTCCCTGAGCTTGCCTAAGCAGGTGCTTTAGTCCACTGAGCTATCTCGCAGGCCCCTCAAGGCCATAATGATAAATTAGTCAGACTCGCAAAGGGAAGTCATATAATTTGTGCTATATGAGAAACATAAAGATACATAAAGAATAAAACATGAGAGAGATGGCAGGAATAAAACGAGTGACTTACTGGAGATGAGGAAGGGAGGTGAGGGTGGGAAGGAAGAGAAGGACAGGGCCACATGGTCACCGTAGCTTCTCCAGAAGCATGCACTTGCAATACACAGCACATAGGCACTCACTTAAGGTGTGCTCAGCACACTGAGCTGGTGGGGTGCTAAACATACACTAATGTAGGAAGGCACCTTGGGGAGGTGTCACGGACAGGGTCGTCTGTTGTGCAGGGGAAGAACACCAGGAAACTGCACACACAGACTCTTGAAAACCTAGCCAGGCGAAGTAGGCAAGCAAGAGAAAGGATCTCAACCATGAAAAGAAGGGAACTCTGAACTTTTATGTTGTTTTAGCTATAAGCTGAAGAAATCTATAATTCAAAATTAATAAAAGATCCATTGTGTGTTTTAGTTAAAAACCAGCTGTAGCTACTGAACTCGCCCTGTACAGGGAAGTGGACCCTAACTGGACATGCATGGACAGGAGTGCAGAACTGTAGGCGCTGAAGGACGTGCCGCTCAGGTACTGAATGAACACGTGTACCTGAGCCCTAGGCAATGTGTGCAGTTCCTGGGTCAGTATCCCTCCCGGCGGGGCCCGGATCCCTGCTGGCCTCTGTGCCTCACTTGAGGCAATTTCCTCAGTGCTCTCCAGGCCAGGAGAGGGGCTGTAATGTTTCAGGCTCCTTTGAGCCACATTACTGCTGAGGCCATATACTGTTATTTACAAATAAAAAACAATTTCTGACAGCTTTTCTGTGATCCACCAGAAAAGATTATCTTACTTCCTTGAGCACAACTTATTTTTAAGGCAATATGCTTCCTTCAATGCTGGATTGTTCTGCCTCCATATTTATTTAGAGGAGAAAAAATAATCTAACACTTAAACTGCAACAAATTTCCTTAGATAAGTCATAGAGGTTCACATTGTATTTCAAGAGAAATCTGATAAAAATATAAGATATTAAGACTGATCATTTTTATATCCATATAATACTTACTGGAAAGTAACAGTAAGATTATGAGTGTAATGGGTACTCAGCAAAATAGGCTTTAAGGAACTCATCGTTTATGTGGGGTTTAAGTTGCTAGCACTGTCAGCCCACGGAGGGAAATAAACTGAGGCTGAAAGAAATAAGTTGCATAACTAATGCACGTGAAGAGAGCAGCCACCCCACCAGCTGCGCCTCCTGGCGTGTGTCTGACGGCCTGCTTCTGTCAGTCCCTACCTTCTGCATTACATGCAGGGTATTTGCACTAATATGCATGGCTAATCTGAGACTACAGCCTAATTACTTTCTACATAAAGTACCAGCTGGATAGAATTGGAAAATATACTGGTGTTTTCTGATACATAATTTAGTTATCATAGGCATTCGATAAATATCCACATGTTTATATCCTCTGCGCTTACTTTCACACTGAGGTGAATCTCTCTGGGGTCCCATGCTTTCAGGGTGCTGGCCTGGGCCTTTCACTGAGGGGCAGAGCGGTGCTCCTCCTCCACGGAGTTCTACGCGCCCTCGCGCTCTGTCTTATACTCCTTGCCCTGCTTTGCATTTTCTTCTTTAAATCCTTTGTATTCATAGCTTTATAATTTGAAATCAGAGTAGATTCTCATTAAATTCTATACTGCCTTTTCTTCAGTTGGGGAAGATAATGAGCAGATTCATTTAAAAGGGCCCACGGTGAAGCAGATAGACTCAACCTGAAAGGCAGTTTCAGCAATTGGTTGGAAATGCAGCAAGTGCAACAGGAGAAAGCACTGAGAGTGCCTTAGAAAACAGAATTAATCAAATGTAACTTCACAATATGAAGCCTGACAGCTACTTTTGTGGAGAATAGAATCTATCAAAATGAAAACCTAAAGACAGGCAAGCATTCCACTCATTTGATGCTAGAAGGAACGGTTGGTGTTTCTAGGAAGCAGAGATGAATCATAGAGCAAGCTGCCGCTGCTGAAAAGTGTGAAAGCACAAGCTAAAGAGACCTCGTCGGTGTGTTCTGTAGACAGATGCAATACGGGCTCGACGAAAACACTATCCATCGCATCGAGAATGGGGTGCGCAGTGGGGACCGCGCAGGCCTCTGCGGCAGCCCAGGTTACAAATCAGGAGAGTAAAAGACAAAGTACAGGTAGTTCCTCCGTGAGTCATGGGTTGTTCCAGCACCGGTGAGCGCCTCCACTCGACGTGGGGCCGCCAGCTCAGCGCTCACACTTGGTGTTGGCTTCCAAAGGGCTAAACAGTAATGGAGATATGCTTACCCTGAAGTCCCCCGGTGGGAAGCTTGTGAAAACTCAGCACATCGCATTGTTTCTCTCTTATGCGAAAAGCAGATGGTAAATGAAGGACAGCGGGGAATGTGGAAACAGATCTTTTTCAGAGGATGGGGAGCAGGAGGGCTGAGTAGGTGCTAAGCTGCGCACTGCATGTGCACCAGCTCCATGCAGGAGTGGAGGCATTCTGCACTGTATACATGTACTGACAAAACTGTACCTAAGGCTCTTGGGAAAAAAAGAAAAACATAATAAAATAAATGAAGTACTTTTATATGATAAGAAACTTGTCATCTTAAAAAATCTTATTTGGATTAAAGTGATCAGATCTAGGAAAAAAACTGAAGCATGTGCAGATAAGCTAACATCGCAGCCTTCATACTAACTTTGATATTTTTCAGTAAAAATAATCAGACTTATGCTGCATATATCACATGTTCATATCGTGAGATCTTTTTAAAAAAATCATGCTTGGTGCAACTACATGAGTGAATCTCATAGCAGAATATTCAATTATAGAAGAAATCCTATTCAGAAACACACGCTTCATATCCTCACAGACCAGGAGCGGCCGATGCCAGAGAATCTTTCCATAGTGGAGCACTGTGGACACTGCACAGGGACGCCCAGGTCACACAGGAGGGACACTGTCTGGAGCGAGGGCTCTGGGAACTCACAATCCCCTCTGCCCCCCCCACACCTGCCCACCTGTGCACATGTCCCCACAGCTGTGCGACCTGCAGAGACAGCAGTGTCCCACAAGCACTGCATGCAAAGCCTTCATAGAGATAACGAAGCTGCGATGATCCTGCAGCACCTGCTGGACCGGAACTCAAAATTACTGTTAAGTAAGAAAGACGCTCCACAACCATGACAGAGATCTACATCACATGTTTCAGTGGGATGACACAAGAAAGTAAGTGATTGGAGGCACCCTAAAGAATACATTTATTTATTTATTTTTCATAATTTTATTGAAGAATAAATAGCAATGAGACAGTTTCAAGTCAAATTAGCAGAACAGATTCAATAATTAATACATTGCACATTGTTTTCTTAGTGGTTATTTGTTGTACAAGGTGCAGACATGATATTCTATTTACAAACACTATTAGAGCAGATGACTATTCACTGAATTAAGAGAATGTAGCTGTATACCTATCTTCTTTTTAAAGGTGAATTATAGTACAGTTTCAATAATTAATACTTTTTACATTGTTATCTTCCTGGTGGTTATCCATAGTACAAGAAGCAAACAAGATATCCTGTCCAAACACTATAAGTGCAAATCTTTCTTCTCATACAATTACATGAAGGTACTGCATATTTATTCCAACTTCACTTTTTATACAACTACAGAAGGTCCTTCCTTTGTATCACCTTTTTTTTTTTTGTTTAGTCCTGCAGAGATAGTTATTCTATTATCGTTCACTTATTATAGGTGCTTGAAATCAGCAAAACAATCCAACACACTCCAACAGTCCACAATAGTAGTGGATTACCTGAAGAAGTTGTTGACCAGAGCCATTTACAGCTCAGCATATTATTATGGCTTTATTTTATATACCTCGTCTTTATACTTTTCTGCTGGATGGTTAAGACTGAGATAAAGCAAGATGTATATAACAAAAAATATAACTTTTGTATCTGATGAGGTCAGTCAAGTCCCCTCAGGGTTTATCCTGTAATCCTATACCTCATTTTGTAGATCCTTTGTCAGTGTCAGCCATGTGGATGAGTTACAGCCTTTGTATCACCAGTTTGCTCTCTGTGAGAGTCTGAGGGAAACTTTTCTCTCCATGTGACTCTCCTTAGGCACACTATAGATCATTGGTCACATTCCTCTGTGGCTCCATAATCTCCTTGATCAGAAAATTTGGGGCACAACTGAGTTCATGATGTTACAGCACAGGTTCTCCTATGTACTGAGGCTTCACTGACCTTGAAAGGCTAAGGCCAAAATGTTGGCTGACCTGCAGCCTTTCCGTTTCCCCAATTTTTGATCTGTGAACTTAAGTTGTTAACCATCCAGAAGAGAAACTGATTATTACCCTGCAACATGTGCAGTTCAGTTTACCCTAACTATCTGTCTAAATTCCTTTTAGTTGTTGTTATTCCTTTCTATTTGTATTTCTACTTTTGATTTCTTGTACTAGGGAGAGCATATGATATTTGCATATGTGTGTCTGGTTTATTTCACTTATGAGTATGTGTTGAAGTGGCATCCACTTAAATATAAATGCTTCAAGTTTATCATTCTTTGTAGTTGAGTAATACGCAATTGTATAAAAATACCATGTGTTTTTCAACCGTTCCTCATGTGACGGGCATCTTGGTTGTTTCCAAGATCTGGCTATCACAAATTGTGCTGCTATAAACATAGGTACACATATACACTATGATATGATGTTTTCAACTCCTCTGGGAAAATTCCCAGTAGGGGGATAGCTGGCTTGAATGGGATTTCCAGTCGTAGCTTTTTAAGGAATCTCCACACTGATCTCCACAATGATTGCAGCAGTCTACACTCCCCCTAGCAGTGGAAAAATGTTCCCTTTTCCCCACATCCTCTCCAACATTTGTTGTTAGTTGATTTTTTACGATAGCCATTCTTTCTGGAGTGAGATGGTATCTCAATGTTGTTTTAATTTGCATTTCACGAATGGCTAGCAATGTGGAACATTTTTTCACATATTTATTTGTTTTGTTAATTTCATCCTCTGAGAAGTGTGTATTCATCTCAGATACCCATTTCTGGATTAGGTCTTTAAATTTGAGATTCATGATGTATTTTATTTCTTTATAAATTCTAGAAAGCAGACCTATGTCTGAGTGCTTATTAGTTAAGATTTTTTCAAAATTTGTGAGATTTTTTTCACTTTGTTGATAATTTTTTGAGAAAAAAATTCTCAATAAGAGTTAGTCCCAGTTGTTAATTCTTTCAAGTGTTTCCTGTGTGAATGTATGTTTGTTCATGAATTTCTTGCCTACCCCTAAGTCTTCAAGAGTTCCTCCTATTTCTCTTCCAGGAGATTGAGTGTTTTTGTTTTAATGTTTAGTTTATTAATCCATTTTGACTTTAGCTCAGGGCATGGTGATATACCTGGGTCAAGTTTTAGTTTTCAACATGTAGAAAGCCAGTTTTTCAAGCACCATTTGTTAAAGAGGCTATCTTTCTTCCAATAAGTGTGTTTGCCCCTTTGTCTAAGATCAGGGGCCTGAATAAGTTTGTAGAGGACTGTGCATCTTCTAATCTATTCCATTGATGCTCAGGTCTATTTTGTTGCCAAAACCATGTTGATTTTATCACAGTAGCTTTGTAGTATAATTTCAAATCAGGAATTGAATGCCTCCTGCCTGGTCTTTGTTGGCCAGGATTGACTTTGTTATTCTATGTCTTTTCTCCTTCCAAATAAATTTTAGGAAGGATTTCTGTAGGTCTGGGAGGTATGTTGGTGGCAGTTTGATAGGGACTGCATTAAGTCTGTACAACAATTTTGGAAGTATGGCCATCTTCACAATGTTGCTTCTTCTTATCCAAGAGCAGGGAATATCTTTCCATTTTCTGAAATCCTCTATAATCTCTTTTCTTAGGGTATTGTTATTTTCCATGAAAATATCTTTGACTTCTTTGGTTAAGTGAATTCCAGGGTATTTAATTTCCATGGTGCTATTGTAAAAGGTATTGTTTCTCTAATTTTCCTCTCGGTGTGTTGTCTGTGTAGAGGAATTCTATTGACTTTTGAGTGTTGACTTTGTATCCTGATATGCTACTGAATTTGTGTATCAATTCTTGTAGCTTCTTGGTGGAGTTTTGTGGGTCTTCTGAGTAAAGTATTATGTCATCCTGTGCAAATAGTTGTAAATTAACTTATTGTTTACCTATTCTTATTCCTCTCATTTCTCTCTCTTGTCTAATGGCTGTAGCTAATGATTCCAAAACTATATTGAATAGGAGGGGTGATAGAGGACATCCTTGTCTTGTACCAGATCTGAGAGTAAAAGATTTCAGTTTTTACTTGTTTAGAATTATATTACCTACCCATTGGATTGTAATATAATTGGATTGCCATAGGTGGCTTTTATCAAATTGAAGTAGAGACCTGCTATTCTAATTGTCTGTAGGATTTTGAACATGAATGAGTGTTGGACTTTGTCAAAAGCTTTTTCTGCATCAATTGAGATGATCATAAGGTTTTTAGATTTCAGTCTATTAACATAGTGTATTGCATTTATAGATTTTTGAATATTGAACTAGTCTTGCATCCCTGGGATGAATCCTACCTGGTCATGGTGTATGATCTTGATGATTTGCTATATTCTATTTCCTAGGATTTTATTGAGGATTTTTGCATCTATGATCAAGAGGGAGATTGGACTATAGTTCTCTTTTTTAGTTGTGTCTTTTCCTGGTTTTGGAGTCAGTGTAATACTTGCCTCCAGAAATGATTTTGGGAGGACTGCTTCCTTTTCAATTTCATTGAAGAATTTGAGGAGTATAGGGATTATATCTTCTATCAATGTCTTGTAGATTTCAGGTGTGAATCCATCAGGACTTGGATTTTTCTTCATCAGCAGGCTTTTCATTATGTTTCATATTTTGTTTTCTGTTATTGGGTTATAGAGAGTTGTTATATCTTCTTGATTTAGTTTTGATAATTTGTACCTTTTTAGGAATCTGTCAGTTTCTTCTGTGTCTTCTCTTGTGTGAGTGTAAAGATTCTTGAAGGAGCTATTGATAATCTAAATTTCCACTGGGTTTGTGGTAATTTTGCCCCTTTCATTCCTTATTGCTTATATTTGAAATTTTCTTTCCTCTTTTTGATGAGGCTAGCTAGGGGCTTCTTGGTTTTTTACTTAGTCTTTCAAAGAATCAGCTTTTTGATTCATTAATTCTTTGAACTATTTTCTTCATCTCAATTGAATTAATTTCTGCTCTAATCTTTATGATTTCTTCCCATCTTTGCTGTCTGGATTTGGTTTGCTCTTCCTTTTCTAGATGTCAGAGGTGCAGCATTAATGTGTTTATTTGTTCCCAATTCTGTTTTCCTAATGTGTGAGTTCATAGCTATGATTTTCCCTCTGAGTGCTACTTTCATGGCATCCCATACATTCCAATAAGTTGTGGTTGAATTTTAATTGAATTATAGATATTGTTGAATTTCTTGTTGAATTTAATCTGTGACTTATTGATTGTTGAGTTGGGTGTTGTTTGATTTCCATGTATGTATCAGGGTTTTCTGGTTTCTTTTGTTGCTGATTTCCAGTTTCATTGCACTGTGGTCAGATAATATGCATGGGATAATTTCTGTTTTCTTGCATATACTTAAGCATGACCTATGGACTAGTATGTGGACTATTTTAGAAAATGACTCATGTGCAGCTGAAAAAATGTGTATTCAGCTGTGGTTGGGTGGAACACTCTGTTTATGTTCACTAGGTCCATGTATTCCAAGCTCTGGTTCAGTTCTACTACTTCTTTGCTATGTTTTGTCTAGTTGACCTATCTTTTAGAGATAAAGGAGTGTTAAGGTCTCCTGTTTAGACTGTGGTCTTGGATATTAGATTTTTCATGTCCCTTAAGATTTGTCTTACATAGTTGGGTGCTCCTGTGTTTGGTGCATAGATATTTATGAGTGTTACTTCTTGCTCTTGAATTTTTCCCCTGACCAATATATAGTGGCCTTCTTTGTGTCATTTGATCATTCTTGGTTTGAAGTTGAGACTGTCTGAGAACAGAATTGCTACTCCTGCTTTTTTCTCAGGTGCTGGGGCATGTAGTATTGTTTTCCATTCTTTGACTTTAAGCCTATGAATGTCTTTTTGAGTTGAGTGTGTTTCTTGTATACAGCATATTGTGAGGTTTTGTTTCCTAATCTGCTGTGCTAGTCTATTTCTCTTAATTGGTTTATTGAGTCCATTTACATTGATGGTTATAATTGAAATATGTTGATTTATGATTGTCATGTTATTTACCTGTTATTTTTTTACTCCTTTTTGTCCTGTATTTAAATGTTTGCCCTATTTAGTGGGTTCCTTCTGTTCTCATTTGTGGAGTTCTGGTCATTGTGGTCCCTCTCTAGAACATCTTTCATTAGCCTGTGTAAGGGTGGCTTTGTCACAATAAAATTCTTTAGTTGTTTTTTGTCATGAAAATATTTCACTTCTCCATCAAACTTGAAAGAGGGTTTTTCAGGGTATAGTGATCTGGGCTCGAATTTGTTTTGAAAGAGGACTTGAAGTACTCTGCTCTATGCTCTCCTTGCCTTCATGGTTTTTGAAGTGAAGTAGGCTGTAATTCTGATGGGTTTTCCTTTGAATGTGATCTGTTTCGTTTCTTTAGTGGCTTTCAGTATATTATTCTTGCGTTGGATTTCTGGAATCTTGACTATTATATGTCTCGGTGTATTTTTAGTGGGGTTGCAGTTATTTGGTATTCTGTGTATGCTTCGGTTACCTGAGTCTTAGTTTGTTTCCTCATTTTTGGGAAGCTTTCTGCTATTACTTCTGCCCATTTTTATATCATTTGTATTGACTCCTTCTTTCTCATTGATGTCTGTTAGTCTTACATTATTCATCTGGGCATTGTCTTGTAGGCAATGAATTATTTTTTCCTGCATCCTAGTTGTTTTTAAGAGATAATGTCTCACCTTTTCACTAGATGCACCAGCATGTTAAAGATCTGAAACTTTGTCTTCACTTTCACTCAAATGGTTTTGTAGACTTGTGGTTCAGATTTTCTTTTATATCTGTTTGACTCTGCTTCATGTGATCTATTTCTTCTCTGTATTGTTCATTCAAGAAATGCATCATGTTTCTAATCTCCTCTATTTTTTTTTTATTGATGTCTTCTTTAGAAGTAACTATTAATTATTTTACTACAGAGTTTTTTTTTTACAAACTGGGTTTCCTCTGTATGTGCCCATATTTGATTCTTTACTTCAGATGCTATGATTTCAAAGATTTCTTTTTTCATTTCAGAAATTATTTCTGCTCTGATTTCCTCTTTACCTTTCTGCTGTTGTTTCTCTGCTTGTGACACTGTTAATTCATAAGTTTCAGCTGAACTAGTGTTCTCTGCACTTTCTCTGGGTGGGCATTGGATTTCCCCCATACATTCTGCATTTGATTCTTTACTTCAGATGCCATGTATTCAGAAACTTCTTTTTTTATTTCAGGTATTAATTCTGGTTTGAGTTCCTCTGTACCTTTTTGCTGTTGTGTCTTTACTTCAGACTCTGTTCATTCATTTCAGCTTAGCTATTGTCCTCTGTACTTGTCATGGGTGGGCTTGATGCCTGAGATTGCTTTTTGCTCCTTGTCTTTGTCATTCTGTGTAGCGCTGTCCTTTGATGTTTGGTGTACTGCTTTGGTGTAGTTATGACCTTAGCACCTAATGAGATTCAGGTACAGATCTATGATGCTTGAGTTTATCCAGTTATGCCTGGCCTGGATATAGCTGTTGTGCTCAAGTCCTTCTTCCTGCAGCCCTTTTGGCACAACAGTGAGACTGTGGTGCCCCTATGGTGTGCCCCTGACCCAGGGAGTGCTGAAACTCTCCCACACACTCACTGGGCTGTGCTGGACTGAATCTGGGGCTGGAAGAGTCCCAAAAATTCTTCCTCACTTGGCAGGCTTGGTGGCGTGGGCTCTGGGGAGTTTCAGGGGTCACAGGGGGTGCTGTAGAGAGTCTCACTCACGCAGGTTCCTGAGTTTTGCTCTTGGGGTCTCTCGCCTGAGGCGCGGGGAACCTGGAAGTTCTCCCACACACTTACCAGGCTGGGCTTTGTGTGGATTTGGGCAGAGAGAGTCTCAGAAGTTCTCACTTGCTTGGCAGGTTTGGGTGTGCAGGATCTGGGGAGTTGCAGGGGTCATGGGTGGGCACAGATAAAGCTAGAGCACTCCTGTAAGAGATATCAGTAATGCCAAAGTGGAGGAAACATCTTATATAAAGTCAATAGAGTGATCTAAATTCACTGAGAGCTGTGATAATACAGACAAAGATTTAAACTAAACTAGGATGAAAATGCAGGATGAAATGACAGTTCATCAGAGAGCTTGGAACTCTAAAAGAGGCAGTCAGAAATCTTGAGCATGAATGAATTCTGTAAGTAAGATAAAGATTTTGGCCAGCCATGCCAGCTAGAGAGTAGATTTGGTAGAGGAAAGGGTGTTTGAACTTGAAGAGAGATCTTTGAACTATATTATTGAGACAGAAATGAAGAAGTTTAAGAACAAATGAGGGGAAAATGAAGAATTTGGGACCCTACAGAAGGATCAAATATGTGTGTCTCTGGCATACTTAAAGGAAAAGAAAGAAGTTGGAATGGTGTATTCAACCCACCTGGTAGCCAACCTATCCCATACTTCTGCCCTAAGACCATCTTGCCATGGATTGGGTTCTCTGAAATCATGAGCTACAGTCCTCCACTTCCTCTATGCTTGAGTGGCAGGTGTTAGATGCCTGCATTTGAAAGACTAATACAGAAGATCAGTGCCAGAGAATTATGGTCCTATTTGTGAGCCCTGACCATGTGTGACAAAAGTCTATGGAAATGGTTTGTAGAAGGATTTGGGAAAGGCTCGGAGATGCCACCTGGTGAAGCCCTGAAAAGCCTTAAGCCAAGATGAATGGGAGAGGGTGTGGGGAGATGGCTCAGTAGAATAAATGCTTCCCTGGCAAGTGTAAGGGCCTGAGCTCAATCTCTGATTCTGCAAAAAAAAAAAAAAAAAGATGGATAGGGGATTCTGGCTGTATCCAGAAGACCTGCAAAGCTCTATAGGACCTGCTCAAGCCTGGGGGCAGAGTGCGACAGACAGACCTCACCAGTGAGACGTGCGCTGAGAGCAGGTGGAGGGCTGCACTGTTTTGGAGCTGCACAATTCAACCTCGGGAGGTGAGGTTCCCTGAGCCTTCAGGTTCTTCTGGCTTTGAGGCTCAGGCACCAGGTCTGCTTGTGCAATTACAGCCTGGCCTGCAGCAGCACGCAGGGAGCAGGTCTTCACTTGCTGAGGTTGGACAGGGCACAGCCCTAGGACTCTGGCTTGGAGCTCAGCACATGGCTACAGAGACCCAGCCCAGGCTGATCCCAATCTTCCGTTGAGGGCTCAAGGACAGAGCCTGGAAGTCCCATGCCTGGGAAGCCTGGAAGCTCCATGCTATTCCCTCTGTGTTGCCCACGGCTGGCTGCAGTGATCTTGAGTCAGGAACCATGTGCTCCAGTCAGAGCTGTGCTGGCCTAGCAGCTGGGAGTTCAAGGTGTGTGCAGCTTGGTGGAGCTGTGGTCACTGTCCTGGCCTATCCCTGGTGCACCTGTGGGACCAAGAGAATCCCAGGGTGTGATATAGGCCAGGGCCTGTGGCTGAGACCCCTGGGCAGCCACAGTCACAGCGACATGGCTTAGGATGGACAGGGCTGGGGTGTCAGCCTTGCTCAGAGCAGGGGTGGCACATCAGCAGCAGGCTCAGCCACCTGGACTAGGTCACCATCGAGCACTAAAAGAATAACAGAAATGGCAGGTGCAGTGCAGCCAGGAAGCCCATAAGGAGACAGGGAAACACCAAATTAATCAGGCCCTCCACAAGCCACAGGAGCTTTTGAGAAACCCTGACCTCACCTGACCATCCAAGTTCAACTAACAGACTAGGAGGCAGTGACAAGCAAACTACTGTGGTCCAAGCCCTGGACAGAGAATCATGGTCACAACAGCTGCTTGAAGGAATGTGACAGAGCAGGGAAACACAGAGTGAGGATGCCACACCAATGAGTGACTTAATGGAGAGATAAAAGCAAATTTAAAATAATCAAGGCCAGGGGTGAGCATAGTGGTAGAGAACTGTGCAGCATGCTGGGCTTTGCATGCAGCACCTCAGAGGACTGAGATATAAGCAAACTCCTGAGCTAGAGGTGCACAAGACAAAATTGAAGTGCACCAAGGCTTGCTGGTGCACACCTGCCATCTGACCGGCTGCCCGGAGGTTGCTGAGGCAGGAGAGTCCAGAGCTCCAGCCCAGCCCTGGCCACCTAGTGACATGCTGAGACCCTGGTTGTGTGGCTCAGAGTGAAGGCCCTGGGGTCAGCCCTTAGCACTGAATAACAACAACAAAAGACAAGACCACACAGAAGGAAAAGTTAGTGAACCTGAACATGGAAAAAATGAAAAGGGGTGCAGATTGCCAGGAAGGAATAAAAGGTGGCTCCATGTGATGGAGCAAAGATTTCCCAGACTTGGAGGATGATACAACCTCCTGGAACAGGAATTTCAAAGATCACAGTTAGTGCAGGCCACCCCAAGGGCTGTGGAACTGAGCTCTCCAAAGGACAAGGGAAAGACTCAAGACAGAGAGGGGAAGAACCAAAGAGGGATGTGTGTGTGTGTGTGTGTGTGTGTGTGTGCACACGTGGGTATGTGTGTGTGTGTGTGTGTGTGTGTGCGTACATGCTTGTGCCTGTGTGCATGCATGTGAATATACCTCCTGGAGGCAACAAAGACCCTGCAGACTGGAAGAGAGGGCAGTGCAGAGGCCACAGGAGGAGGGAAGTGGAAACAAACAAGAGAACTGCTGAACCATCACCTGGCAGGGAGAGCTGTCCTCTAGTCATTTCTCAAGGGGAGCTGTCCTCTGGAATGCAGTACAGCCCTCACTCCCCATGGCCTGGCAGGAGGAGCCTAGGATCCTGCAGGGTAGGAGGAGGCATGTGGGAGCACCCTCGCAAAGACAGGAAACTCAGCAGTGAGAGAAGTACAAAGAAATGTGACTTCGAAAATGTGCACAGACCACAGCGCTAGGCTGAGGATGGAGGGACAGCACCGTGGAAGGACAGAATGCAGGTTCCGTGGACACACTTGGTCTGTTTCTCTTCTGGATCCTATCTTTGTGGTCACGGCAGGTGCTATCATTTGACAGTGGTATGTCACAGCTGTCACAGCTATATGTGGGTGCTGTTAGCACCATAATAAACAGGACTCAGAAAGCCCATAGCAGAGAGGTGAGAAGTAATGATCAGGAATCAAAAGATGCCATTACAGCAAGTCGTTCGATCACAGTAGGAGGTAGTAATGGAGAAAAATATGAAGCAGCATGAAAATTAGAGAACAATTACAAAGTAGCTGCAGTAGGGTTTTACTCACTCATTTACCCAAATGTAAATGGATGAAATTCTATAGTTAAATGCCACAGTGATGGATGGATAAAATACCTAGCTCTGCTGCTGAAAAAAACATGCTCTCTTAATACAGAGAGAGGGGGACAGAGTGAGACAGAGAGAAAGCCAGAGAGAGAGAGAGAGAGAGAGAGAGAGAGAGAGAGGGAGAGAGAGAGAGAAAGACAGACAGACAGACATAGAGAGAAGCAAAGGAATGAAAGAAAACATTCCGGGTAACAAAATAATCTAAAATCTTTTGAAATGAGTAGCAAGTGGACTCATGACATAGCAACAACTATGGGATGGATTCAGCAAACCATTTTTAAGAGGGAGGCTGGTAGAAATCAACCTCGGTGGTCTAAATGTCACCTGGCAAATGCAGGAACCTGAGTTTGGTCCAACATTGCATGGTGTGTTGTTCCAGGAACCCAAGACATGAGGTACTGGCCACTGAAAATGGGCATGGTGGCGCACACCTGTAATCCCAGTGCTGGGGAGGCTGAGACAGAAAGATCACTAGGAGTCTGGGCTGCATAGTGACAGCATGTATAAAAATAAATAAATACGGGACAGCCCAATAGCTCAGTGGGTTAAAGTACCTGCTTAGGCAGATGCAGCAGCTGGGGTTCAATCCCTGACATGCTGTACCAGCCCCATCCCTGGGGCGTGTTCAAAGGGCAATTGAGACTGGGCATGGTGACGTGCGTACCTATAATCCCAGTTTTTGGGAGACTGAACACAGGCAGATCACTACAAGTCTGAAATACATAGTGAGACCCTGTAGACTCTTACTAAAAAATATAAAAAATAATAAATCAATAAATATCAACTCCTATGACAAAAAAGTAGAGAGCTGAAATAACCCATTTCAGCTACTGAGAGAACTAGGAAAACCAATTGAAAGTTAGTAGAAGAGAAACAATAAATTAGAATCAGAAAAAATTAACTAGGAGCCAAAAAAGGAGAAAAAGGGGGAAAAAAAACCCCAACAAATTGAAGAATTGATTCTCAAAAAAAATACCATTTATAGAACCTGAGGGCTACATGTGTCACATTATTGTGCTGTTAATATTTTGTCTTATTTCTAAGGGAAAAATCATGACAGATTTGTCTTCTGTGGAGGAATTCTAGCTAACAGATCAGGGGCTTGGCTGGGCCTTGGACCTGCCTGGTATTAGAGCACAGTGCCCGAGCGTCTTCTATGCGAACACGGGCCCTCCCTCATCCTCTGATGGCAGAGCTGACCAGGCAGAGTTGCGGCTCCTGAGGGCCAAGCTGACCAGGCACAGCCTGCTCTGCCAGGGCAGCGATTATCACTGGGCGAAGTTTGGTCTGCAAGGCGGAGTTCGGAGGCAGCGTCTATCTCGCCATGCTGGCTGAGGGATTGCTGCTCTATGCTGGCTGTGTTGCACGTTTCCCTTGCAGTAGTGCAGTGGTGGAAGGCTGGGCTTCCTGTGTGAAAGCACAAATGTGTAGGGAGCTTTTTCTAAAATGAGATTTAAAGTAAGCTCTGTCACACATCTGAACAGAATTATCACAATTACTGAGTGCAGCAACATGCACTCTGACCACAGGTTCATTGTTAGAAAGAGATGCACTGGATCTCTTTCAAATAATATAATTTCTATTTATGTGAAGCTCTCCCTTTTCTTTCATCTGGAGAAAGAATACACTTAATGGCAAAATCTGGAGCTATGATTAAAAATAACCCCCAAATTTAATCCAAGGTGTGCACACCCAACAGCACGTGTGAAGTGTGGAAGGTAATTTCCCCAGAGTGCGCTGTCACGCGTCAGAAGCTAAACGTTTCCTGAGTCTATTTTTACACAGCCTGAATAGATCTGAAGCGCTTACCTGCTGCCTTCGGAGCTCATCCAGCAGCTCTCATACCTTCCCTTTGCTATATAATGAAATGTGGAGGGAAGTTCATTAAAGTATAGACATGATTCTATGAAAATCATTTTAAAAAGATTAATTAACTACACCTAGGCATACTGAACCACCACCAAGATGAAAAGACAAGAGTTAATTTTAATCTTAGGATTCTTTCTGTAACCATCCGATCAAATCCTTTTTGTAAGAAATGTATAAGGATGAACCCCACTTTGGTCTTTTCTTGTTATTTCCTGCTGACAATAACTAGGCAAGTTATTTAAGAGAAGTCATAAGAGATTGAAACTAAGGTCTCCACTACCCGGAAGGGGGCCTGAGCCTCTGCCGAGCGCTGCGATGCACCACCTGCTGCTGCTCTGGCCCGAAGCTGGGGCCTGCCATCAGAAGTTCTACCCTCGGGCCTCGGCAGAACAGAGCTCATAGAAGTCACTGAGTGGCTTAGGTGCGTGGCTTCCATGCATGGCTCGCACTTCAGTCTTGACTGGGTACACACGGGATGTGCGACCACGGAAGTGGGAAGATGGAGTCCCTGGGAATCGTGAGCCGGGAAATGCTGCTCACACACGGGACCCTGCAAAGGACCCGCACAGCGTCGAGAGCTGGGCCTTGGGGAGTCAGAAAAGACTGGGCGCGTCTTCAGCCTGGATATCCAGCATCCTCTCCACAAAGGCCTTTCATCCTCCCGTGCTCAGATCCCCATTGTATAATAGCAGTTAGTTCTTTGTTACACGCTTGTGCTCAGGCGAGGACCTGGGCTTCCAGCCCGTGTGTTCTCTCCCTGAGGTGTTTCTGCACGGTCGGATCCAGTTGACGCCAGTGCGGTGCCAGCCAGGCTCTGAGGCATGGACTCAGCTAGGGGATTGGGTGTCCCTCATTGCGACTCTGCGAAGGGGATGTTGGGGCACTCAGGAGGCGACAGTGGAAGGGACAACAGCGAAGTGAACTCCCCTCAGAGGAAGCCCTGCCCGATGAACGCTGCCACAGTACTCCAAGTGAGGAACGGGATTTCCGGGGGTCGGGGGGGGGTACTTGGCTCCTCAACACACACTGGAAGAACAAGGGAAAGGAAGGGCATCCAGGCCACAGTTTCTCCTGAAGCAGCAGCTACCAGCCACCAACAACGAGGTGAAAAAAAGCAATGGAAATGTAGGAAAGTCTGAAGACCAACAGGAAAGTGTAAGTCCACGAGAGATGGTGGTCACCAAGGACAGAGAAGCGAAGGGAACCCAGCCATTCCCCTGAGCGCAAGAGCTTGAGGAGGCGGATGCTGGGCTGAGGGCTGGCTGTACTGCCCTTTCAGGCCTCCTCCAGCGTATGGGTAGTTCAGGACAGGAGGCCCCTGGGCTCGCACAGGTACTGCCCTTGAAGTCTTGGCATCAGCGTATGAAGAGGCAGAAAGATATGGAAAATAAAGTGCACATTAAGCAATTTATGCAACACACAGAAAGATTTCAGAAAGTAGAATTCCACTCAACCTGAGCCAGGCAGCGAGTACACGGCCTGTGAGGGGGAAGGAGCACACTCCTTCCATTGGGCAGGAGGGCTTTGAGTGGCTGGGCATGGCTGGCTACGGGCAGCCACTCTCTGCAGACTGACAAAGGGGCCCAGCAGCAGGAAACAGAGGGCCCTGCAGGCAGGCTGGGAACCACGCTCAGCAGCTGAAGTCTCCTGATTTGCTGACAGATGCATATGCATGCAGCTCGAGAGGCTGCGTATGAGATGCAGTCACAGCGGAGCAGACAGAGGAGCTGGGAGCCAGTCTGAGCCCCGTGAAGTTTTGTTGGAGCTGAGATCCTTAAAAGGAACTCTGTGGGACATTAGAGTCTGTGCCTCACATACGCGCATCCCTGGAGAAGAGACGGAGCAGCGAGGCCTGAGGGAGGATGTGGCACTCCTGGTCTGCAGGGCAGCTGAGCAGGAAGCTGTCGTCCGGCCAAGTGTTCTGTGACTGCAGCACAACCAAGGCACCATCACCGCGCCCTCAGGCTGCCACCACAGCTGTGCCTTCCCAGGAGCCTGCTGCCCTCTGCTACCTGGGTTCCTAGCTAGTTACTTCACCGTTCAGGTTTAAGGTTTTCAACAGCCACCTAGAGAGTGTTTACGGTGTCCCCTTTACATACCACTGTTGATGTTCCCTAATTCCTGCAAATCCATGACTTCATGTATTAAAATGCTTAGCAAAGTTTGGGGCATTTTGCCATCCAGGACTCTGCTTCTTGTGTGGGGAGCCTGGTGCTCTTGTCATTCCAAGCGCATCACGCCCGACGTTGGCTAAGCACCTCGCTTCTTCAGACCGAATGGCTCTTGCGCACTTCTCTTCAAGTTTTCAACATTTTCCTAAGCAAATTCCATTCTGCTGTCAAGCTCATGTAGTGAACTTTTTGCTTCACAGTTTGTGATTATTTTGTAACGTTAACTTTGAGATCCATTTGGATGTTAACATTTTGTGAAATAGTCCCTGAGGTTGAATTCAAAATGAGCGACACCGAGAGCAGCACAGGGACGCAAAGGGCTCATTTCTTCCCATCATCGACTTCTGTCCTCCTTTCCTGCTTGTGTTCATCCCTCAGCCTCCACTGCCTATGGTTTTTGTGTCTATGCTGTTACTTTTCAGCGTTTGGCAGTGTTATGTATAAGAAATTTACTTTGATAAGGGTTTTGGCTGCCCTGAAAGCAAGGATCCAATTGTTTGCCTTTCAGACTTGTTTCTTAGCTGTAACAAGAGCCTTTTGCTTTGATGCCCCCAGCCTTTCCTGTGCTTGCGGTGCCTCATGTCCCCCACCCCCCACCAGTGCTGCCCACTGGAGGAAGCAGCAAGCCATACAGAAGGCAGAAAAAGAACCCGCTTGCTCGTGGTCTCCAGGTTGCCTGCCCCATGGGTGTTTACAGATTCTCCTGCTCCAAGCTGTCACCAGCTGGGGCACACCTGTCACTCCTTTTGGAACCCTACTATTATCCTATCCAAGCAACAGTCCTACAGATAACCCACTGCTATTGTGTATTACTGGACTATGCTGGAATATTTTGCTGAATTCCCACACCTACAATATTTAAATGACAATGGAATACTGTTCTCTGACAAAACTAAACAAAAATGGGGATACAAATGAAAGACTACTTTGCATCTGTATTCAAAATAGATAGGATAAATATATAGATACATTCTCTTAACTCAGTGAATAAAAAGATGTGTTCTAATAGTGTTTGTGGACAGGATATCATGTCTGCATGTTATACAATGAATAACCACTAAGACAATATGCAACGTGTTTATTATTGAAACTGTCCTGCTAATCAGTTTTGGAACTATCTCATCATCATTTGTTTCTCAATAAAATTATTAAAATAAATAAATAAATAAATCCACCCCACCCCCGGCTCCCTCCACACCTCTATGCTGCCAAAGGCTCAACATGATCCCACTGCTCCCTGGCTCCCTTCCTGAAACACCAGGTTTCTGCAACTACCACGAAACACCCCAGACAGGGAGCCTGTTACACAGGTTCACCTTGGCTCTAAGTGCAGCAGCTTTGGGCTGAGATCTGTGGTCCCCCTTCTCAGACTTCTGGGAACACGTGACTGAGCAAGCTGCTTGCATTGCAGCCGGGAAGCAGAGGGGAGGGATGGCTTGGGGTCCTCCTGCCCTCCTCCAGGACAGGATTCCAGTGGCGGGCGGCTCCCTTAGGATCCCCTTCTCCAAGTTGCATCCTGTCCGGAGACTGCCATGCTTGGTCTAAAGCTTTAGCACACATCTGACCCTCCTGTCGCAGCTGGGCCACAGGGGCTGAAGAGGAACTGTGTGAGGCTGCTTGTAAAACATATCCTGGTAATGTACATAGAGAAAAAAGTATGTTTCAAAATATTTTTAACTACAACACAGCATGTCTGACGTGTAGCCACCTGCCCCGCAGCCATGCCTGTCTAAATTTAAATGTGGCTTATTACTTATGCCTCCATCTTTTCAAATGAGTTTCTTCAGGGTCACCAGCTTCCACAGTGAGTTTTGAGCAGGCGCTGGCAGAACGTGGGGCCTTCATTTCTTTTCAAGCCTGGTGACCTTGGGTCTCAAAAGCATGAGGGGATTATAAACAATTTGGTCTCACATAGCATTTGCTTAATGTCACATTTTAGAAATTTCTGGATAATGCTTTTCTTCTCTTAGGGAGACAGTGCTGCCCAGAGCAGGGTGGTGAAGGCTGAAGTGGTCCTTAGGGGTTTGGGGTATCCCTCAGAGGGCCGCAGATACACAGTGTACAGGTAACAGAGTGGGGTCAGAGTAGCTCTTATGAAATTACAGAACACAGCTAAGTAAGAAGTCAACCTACTGGGACTTTAGTCTAGATTTTCCCTTTCATCCTTTCTTCCTTCCATTTGTTTTTGAGTAATGCTACCTACTATTTTTCATTTCTGTTGCACAGTTTTGGGTTCATTAGGACATGAGCAGAATTAATATTCACATTACATGATTTCAGTTTTATCTTGACTTTGCTGTTAAGGGTTCTGAAGGTTGTCATGGAGAGGGGAGGGAGAGGGAGAGAGAGAGGAGAGGGAAGACAGGGAGAGGAGAGGAAGGGAGAGGGAGAGGGACAGAGAAAGAG